>CM040404.1:47897858-48050968 GCA_022702515.1 Ilyophis sp. 1 JC-2022 | reverse complement strand
TTCTGTGAGGCATGGGGAGCCACAAACCAGAATAATCACAGAGGCCTCTCTATTAGGCAGAAATCTGGGGAGGCTATTCTGTAACATTTGTAACATGAACCTTCCTAAACAAACACAATTTAACTTGCGCTCTTAGCTTAACGAGCAAAAGTAAAAATGTTTCCTCAAAATGACTGAATCGGCAATAAGATGTATACTACCTAAATAAGTAAAAGATATTCACAAAAAATAATTTTCAGTATGGTGGACTGCGAAAACAATTTCTTAATTGGTTAATTATAAAATACAAAAACATATTTTAATTTTTTGGACAAATCTTTATTGCTAACCAGCCCTAAACAAATTCTAAACACCGGCTGAGTATCTCAACAACATCTGACGGACAAACCAAGCAGAAGATGAGCCAGAAAGCACAAAGAGGCAATGGCATGGCTGGCACTGGAAAAATATTGAAGGATGCCAGCCCTGCAAAGCTCAACTGCAGTGACAGAGACACAGAGCATGACCTTGATTTTATACTAGTACAGTGTGTTAGTGAGTTAGTGTTGGCTTATTGTTTTGGCCATGTTTAAAGATGCATTTCCTGCCAAAAAGGCATCTTTAATAGAGAGAGGGAAGAGGCAGGGAGAGGGAATTAATGAGAGGGAGAGAAGATTAGAGGGGGAGAGACGCCAAGCAGGAGGGAAGGATGGAGAGACAGATTTAAATGCCCCCCCCCCCCCCCCCCCCCAAAAAAAATATTGTACTTCCTCTTGGCTATGACTGGATGTGCTCAGTACTGCCAGTAAGACAATGCACTTCTCTCCTGGACTCCTGCACACCTATTCTCTTGTGCGCGCACACGCACACACACGTATACACACACACACTCGCGCTCACTCACACATAGACACACACACACACACAGACGCACGCTCGCACGCACGGGAAAAGCCCATAAACCCAGAGGAACCCAGAGGTCGGGCAGCTGGCATATATCACAATGTTTCTGCTGTGTATGACTATGTTTCTTTCTTTTTCTTAACAGGTATTTTCATTTTTACTTTACCTGACACCCCCCTCCCATGAGCGTATTTCTGGCCATGCTTTGTTTCATTATAAACTCTTCCACAGGAAGTCTGGTAATAGGAACCCACTCCGCGGGCTTAATTGTTGGTCTTGCGTCTAAGCAGAGAACACCGGGGGAGTTGCGTGGGAAAAGGTAACATTCCCCTGGAACATTCTGTGCTTTCCGACCCTCCGACCACGCAAACGCGACAACGCTCAAACGCGACCGCTTTCTTCTCGAGCTCGGCAATAACCCGTCTCCCAAAGAGGAGCGAGAGAAGCTTCTGGGTAATTACTGAAATCTCTGAAGGCCCCGTTTCCCTGTAGTGCTGCACAGCTTAAGCGGACGGGGCCCTCTTGTGTCAGCGCGGTCGGTTCGGTTTCCGGTCGCTCCTGGCTGATAATCAAATTTGGCCGTGCGGTATTGACAGTGCGAAGAGGACTGAGATACTCCTGTCGCCTGGAATCGACCAACCCCAGTCCTTCATGAGATCTGCAATAAATCGGGCCTGACGACCAACGTTCTCCTTGCGGAAATTCACATTTATTTCAGCGGTTGAAGATTTCAAGGTTTTAAAAAGCGAGAGCCAATGCAAGATCTGTTTTGGAACTCCATGGGGGGTGAGATGAGCAGGCTGTTTTCACCCCCATTGCTTACAGTTTCTGATCCCCCTTAATTTTAACGACGTTTAAAAAACAATCACAATCACAGTTAAAAAAAAAAACCGTGGTGGTTAACTCAGTGATGTCTGCCAGGAGAACGCCCCTGTGCGTGATCGTGCCGATGAATCACAGTTACTGCTCCTCCATGCGTGTTGACTTACACGTGACATTGCTGCAGTTCCCGTGCTGGCCTGCCCTTCACACGGGTCACCCTGTCACCGCGGTTCCTGTACACTTGTGCTCGCCAGTGTACCTCAGTGTCAGACATGGCACACCTATTTTGTCATCCATCCATTTTCTCGCCATTTAATCCAAGTCAAGTTTGCGGTGGCAACAGGGCAAGCAAAGTACATATAATCCCTCCAGCGAATCCTAGGTCTGTCCCGGGGTCTCCTCCCAGCATGCCCGGCGGCACATAGGGAGACGCCCAGGGGACATCCTTACCAGATCTCCGAACCACCTCAACTGGCTCCTCTCAATGCGGAGGAGCAGGAGCTCTACTCCGAGGTCCTCCCGGATGACTGAGCTCCTCTCCCTGTCCAGGAGAGTAAGACCCGCCACCCTACGGAGAACCCCCATTTTGGCCGCTTGTATTCGCGATCTCACTCTTTCGGTAACTACCCACAGCTCGTGGCCATAGGTGAGAGTGGGAACGAAGATTTGCCTTTTGGCTCAGATCCTTCTTCACCAGCAGCGTCCGATACTACGCCCTCTGTGTCACCATAAATAACTCTTCCTCCCAGCCGCCTTAAATAACTGCTCTTTCAACCAAAGATTGACATTAACCTGAATAAGGTGAAACCACACATAAACTGAGCCTGAGCTATAGGCTACTGTACAGAGAGAGCGAGAGTGAGTGAGTGAGTGAGAAAGTAGATTCACTATATTTTTTTCCACTTTATCCACTTATAAAATATGTGATTAAAGTTATAACCGCATATCTTCACTTACTGTACCATATTTAATATTTGTTTTAGGTTTTTAATTATTAACTTATTAATATTTTTTATATATAGATATTATATACCGTAATACTTTGGTTGATTCCATTAATGCAAATAAAGCCATATTAATTTTAATTTGAGAGAGATAGACAGACGGATACATTAAGGATGGATGGATGGATGATAGACAGGGAAAGAAAGACAGAGAGAAGAGAGAAAACGAGATTGAGGGGGGGGGGGACAGACAGAGATGGAGGGGGGGAGAGACAGAGAGGGAGAAAGAGGAAGAGAGAGAGTGATAAAGAGAAAGAGAGAGTGAGAAAGAGAAAGAGAAAGAGAGAAAGAGAGAGAGAGAGAGAGAGAGAGACAAAAAAAAGTGGGGCCAGTTCCTCGCCTGTCCTGTGCTGGTTTAAGGTAATGTATGGAGTGCATCTGGTTTGGAAATTAGGGGCTAATTGCAGTCATTTTCTCAGTAAATGAGGCAGCAAACATAGCGATGCCCTGATTAGCCTTTGGGTTGGGGGGTTATAGAGGGAGGAACGGGGGGGGGGGTACGGCAGTAACTGGGCATTAAAATGCGGCCACAGCGGGGTTTATCAAACTGGCCTCTGAGAACCTCTGTAGTACGGACAGGGCTCAGCTGTGCACGTTCTGACGGTCACAAAAATATCAGGAATATCGCACGCTAACTTCCCATAATCCCTCTCAATGCAGCAGCAGATTCTTCAGACGCAGTAGATCTTCAGCTCCGCATTCAAACATCCAAAGTTCTGCCTCCTTGCTGCTGAACGTAAAACATCCCCTGAAAAGTCATTAAGGGGTCTGAGCATGACCAAGTACAGCACTGTGGCAATGGCCATTCAGTCCTGTAATACAGCACTGGAAACTCCTGCTACCAACCACAACCTCCTGAAACTCCTGCTACCAACCACAACCTCCTGAAACTCCTGCTACCAACCACAACCTCCTGAAACTCCTGTTACCAACCACAACCTCCTGAAACTCCTGTTACCAACCACAACCTCCTGAAACTCCTGCTACCAACCACAACCTCCTGAAACTCCTGTTACCAACCACAACCTCCTGAAACTCCTGTTACCAACCACAACCTCCTGAAACTCCTGCTACCAACCACAACCTCCTGAAACTCCTGTTACCAACCACAACCTCCTGAAACTCCTGTTACCAACCACAACCTCCTGAAACTCCTGTTACCAACCACAACCTCCTGAAACTCCTGCTACCAACCACAACCTCCTGAAACTCCTGTTACCAACCACAACCTCCTGAAACTCCTGTTACCAACCACAACCTCCTGAAACTCCTGTTACCAACCACAACCTCCTGAAACTCCTGTTACCAACCACAACCTCCTGAAACTCCTGTTACCAACCACAACCTCCTGAAACTCCTGTTACCAACCAAAACCTCCTGTAGAAAAGAAGCAGAGAGAATGGAAGGAACAGCTCAGTATCTGGTGATTCTAAAGAATCTGTGGTGACTGTCCTGAACATAGGTATACAGGTGCAGCTCAAAAAATTTGAATATCGTGAAAAAGTTCAATATTTTTTGTCACTCATTTCAGAAAGTGAAACTCATATATTATATAGATTCATTACACATAGAGTGAAATATTTCAAGCCTTTATTTCTTGTCATTTAGATGATTATGGCTTACAGCTAATGAAACCCAAAATTCAGTGTCTTAGAAAATTAGAATATTTTGCTTTAACATATTTTTAAAGTATCATATTTAATATTTGGTTGCATATCCTTTGCATGCCGTTACTTCCTGAAGTCTGTGACCAATCAACATCAAAAGACTCTCGATATCTTATTTTCAGGTACTGTTACAAGCGATACTATAACCTCTCTGCATTTGAACTGATCTCTATGGGGATTGGGGGGTGAGACTAGATTCAGCTGTAAATTACACTGGCACAGTATGGAACACATGGCTGGCTAAATGGCTGTAAGTCATCAAGGGTCTCAGCTATCGAACGAGCCCCAAACCATCACTCTGTTGCCAGATATGGAGTAGATGTGGATGGATCACTGCAAGGGTTATTTCTCCTGACTCATTTTCCTATAGAACTCTATGGGGGAAAAAGTCAGGAGAAACAACCCTTAAAGGGATCCATCCACATCTACTCCATATCTGGCCGCAGAGTGATGGTTTGGGGCTCGTTTGATACCTTAGACCATGGGTCGGCAACAGGCGGGCCGGCGGGCCATTTTTGGCCCGCCAGCAATAATATTTGGCCCGCCAGATAATTTTGAGATTTGAAAAAAAAAAAGAAAGATTATTCTTAAAAGAAAAAAAAACAAATTTCGTTTTTTTTTTTTACAATATCGAACCGACAGTCCCACGTATCGGCTATAATGTCCGAATAGAGAATCTACCCACACCTGAAGAATGCTGAAATAGCCAACATGTGGTGTGTGGTTTGAAAAACGCGGAAGCGGACGCACACCCGCGTTACATACGTTAAATAAACGAATTTTTTAAAAAAAAAAAAAAAAAAAAAAGGCGATTGCACCCCCCCCCCCCCTCAACAATTACAATCGAGGTCCGCGAAAGTTACAACCGGCCCTTCGAGTGCAACCATAACGCTAATTTGGCCCGAGGCCAAATTTACTTGTTTACAAAAAATATTGAACTTTTTCACGATATTCTAATTTTTTGAGCTGCACCGGTCTATACGTAGATGCCGTATTCTACTGTTCAGATACATCTGCGTGGCGGCCATATTGAGGCAGGCAATGGTGAGAAATCGTTGCTTGGAAGATTCCACAAAATTGTGGAATTTGGTTGAAGACACGACAAAGGCAAGGATCGTGGGACAACTTTTCACAAGTAAGTGGCTATTTGACTATTTTAGGTTAATGGCACATAAATTAGTGAACGTGACTTGTGTCATATATTAGCTCTAGCTTGCGAAAAGCTCACATATAACGTGAGGCTAGCTATCGCCCGGATGATAACGAAAACATGTAGCTAGGCTGTTAGCTAATAGGATTTTGGAGTAACGTTACAGAGCCAAAACAACACTTATTTTTCCATAGAGTTCAACAGGAAAATTTGTCAGGAGAAACAACCCTTAAAGTGATCCAATACAATGACAATCTCATTGTCATTGTATCCTTTTAAACTCAGTGCTCGAGTACAGAACCAAAATAACAAAAAATGTGTCACTGTCCAATGAATTATGGTGCTCACTGTATATGGGGGTATTATGTCTCAAAAATAAATAAATAACTAAATGTAATGGATCCACTAATAAATGAACTAAATGTCTGAAGTTGTAACTAGCAAACTGCAGATGTCAGGAATGTTTACCCTTTTACAGCATCAATTTTATGGCGATACATATATTCATGTATTTTGAATATTGGGATTAAGTGGTGAATGAAATGAAGAAAAGCCCTATAAATGTATCTCACTTGGAAAAAAATAAAAGAAAGAATAAAATGAATATTATGGGTGCCTTCAGATTTATGTTTTAGAATTTTAATAAATCATGGTCTGGAAGAACTGGAAATATCATAGAACTGATTAAATAACAAGTACATTAGGATATATCATACAGGCACAGTGACAGGATACCTCACAGTTTTGCACTTGCAGTAAGGATTAATATCAGAAGACCCTTTTACAGCATCAATTTTTGCAAGTATGTCCGCACTGCCATATGCTTCTTTTAGTCAGCTCATCTTTGGAAATACTAATAGCACAAATACTAATACTTAGCCTACAAAATATAAGATGATACTGCTAGCTAGCTAGCTAAAGTTACTTCTGGCTAACTAATTTCTGCTGGCCAAGTAACTCAGCAAGATGTTATTTTCGGTATCATCTTATATTTTTTAGGCTTCTGTGCTAATAGTATTCCAGAGGAGCTGACTAAAAAAAGCATATGGCAGTACGGACAGACAAAATTGATGCTGTAAAGGGTAAACAATCCTGACCTCAGTCTGCAGTTTGCTAGTTACAACTCCAAACTTATATTTAACTAGTTGCAAGGATCTAATTTATTGAGCACAGTTCTAGAAATACCGCAACTAACATCTTGCTGAGATAGTTACTTGGTCAGCAGTAGCTAGCTAACGTCAACCTCGTTGCCTTCAGGACTGTGATGACTGTGATGACACGCCCCAAGGCTGCAAAGGTATTTTGCTTGTAGTTTGCTCATTCTTAAAAGGGTGTTTTTGTGTATTTTTCAAAAAACTTTAATGCATTTGGAAGCAAAGTGCTAGAGTACAGAACCAAAATAACAAAAAATGTGTCACTGTCCAATGAATTATGGTGCTCACTGTACGTGCGATGCTCACACAGAATTAAAAATGACTTCCCCCGATTCCCTGGGGACTCACCAATTTCTGTTCAGTGAGACCGTCAAGAACGAGAGGAGAAATGGAAAAGGTACGAGGTAAGGACTCCAAACCCAAAGAAAGACGCAAGGGTAATGGGTTTTGTTTTCCAAAGTCAGCACTTTCTGAGAGTCCCTCTCAACACAGAAGCATTGCTGCGGAAAATGCTGACACAGCAACACATGATCAATGGGATGGAGGTGCATGTATGTACAGGTCAACGGGTGTGTAAGTGTATACACACAGTACAGTATAGACATGCATGCACAAACACGCACAAACGCGCGCGCGCGCGCGCACACACACACACACACACACACACACACACACACACACACACACAAACTGTCCAATCAACGACACTCATGCCATTAGGACACATTTTACACACAAGAGACACTAACACACACCATCAACACGCAAGCACACACACAAGAAATTATACAAACATGTGCCCCAAATACATACAAATACATGTGCGCCAACACACAAAGACACACGTGTGTCCCCACTGCGCACACGCACACGCACACACGTGCCCTCTGGCAAGTCGTTTAAGCCAAGAAGGCCAGAGTAATGCAGTCTCATAAATAAATAATAACAACAATAAATAGCTGCTGACACAGCAGAAAATGGCAGCACTGATCAATGGAGGGGTGTGTGCGTGTGTGGCCGTATGTATGTACAGTATATACCAACACATATTCACTGCAAGCACACACGCCAGCCACAAACATCCTAATGCACCAAAATATGTATTCAATAACACGTTGTTATGTCAGGTTACGGTTAGCTGAATTTGTAAGAGCAATATGGATGCGTTATTTAAGTGAGTGTCATGCTCAAAAATTAGCCTCATCACAGTCATCTGTGAACCACCTTGCTTTATTATTTTCAATTGATAATTTTTCCTCGTAAAACTGATAAGTAGAGCTATAAAAAAACAGTGCACATCTCTAGACACATGCTCTCTACTTAAAGCAAGTTGAGTTATTTTGTTATACTAATAAAATGTGTTTGATGTTTCCCTTAGGAGTTGGCATTTGTGCTCATCTACTTTCATGAATGTGGAAACCTGGTAGCAGGTTTGTGCAATAATGTAACACAGTGAGGCTTCGGTATCATTGATATTTCCATTCAAGGCCCTGAAAAGTGATTATGGGATCCTGAGAAACATTCTGACGCGGCATCGCTGATAGATTACACTCATCATCGCCTCTCTCAGATTAAAAACACGGAGAGAAAAAATATCATATTTTTTTAAAAGTTGAAAAACTTAGGAGTAACTCAGGGAAATCAATACCTCTCCGTCTTTTCTGAGTAACAGACAGGTCCAGTGACCCTGGGCCCATAAACCTCCCTCAATGGCTGCCATGAATCAAGACACTTTTTGATAGAGTGATTAATCCCATTTACCCTTGGGGTTTCTCAGGGAATGTAATCTATCAACGTATCAATGAGAAAAGCTCGCCAATAACAGAGTAGCATGCCAAGCATAACTCTCCTGTATTCACTGTAGAGCTGGAACGAAGGCTGGCTCATTATACCCCTTTCCCACTGTAGAGGTAGAACCAGGCTGGCTCATTATACCCCTTTGCCACTGTAGAGCTCGTACCAGGCTGGCACACTATACCCCTTTCCCACTGTAGAGCTCGTACCAGGCTGGCACACTATACCCCTTTCCCACTGTAGAGCTCGTACCAGGCTGGCACACTATACCCCTTTCCCACTGTAGAGCTCGTACCAGGCTGGCACACTAAACCCCTTTCCCACTTCAGAGCTGGAACCACAGATATAATAATAATAATAAATAAATAAATTTCATAAAACAAATTTTTGTCTTCAGAATAGGAATTGCATGAAATCACACCAAAAATATAAAAAACACCTTCTTTTCCAAGAGGCCTTTTATGTTCCTGAAAACCAATGAAGACAAGTTTAGAGAAAGAATAAAAAATGCAATCAGAAAAATATTTACCAATTAATTTTTGATTTTTTACATTTTTATTCGGCTGCTACGACGCAAATACTGCCTCAGGTTGTGCATTCCGAGAGTTTCCCATACGTTTTATTTCCGGAGTGTTCTTTAAACTCCGTGCACCATGGTGATTTCACACAAGCTGCTCATCGACTCGCGGGTCTGCATTCTGAGCCATAATGGAGGCCCTTACCGCACTCGATGCCCCAGGGGTTTCATAAATCACACGCTGACATTTCATGAATTCACCCCAGGAACCTCCGGTAAAAAGCCCTTTGAAATATACGGGAGGAGGGCCTTCGAGAGATGAAAATATAATGGATTTAAATCTTTTTTTTTTGGTTTGTTTGTTTGTTTTAAATCAGTGAACTATCGCCCCTCCTGTTGTACAGTATACTGTATCTACAAAAACTATTTTTGCAAGGAATTTTTTTTAAAAAGAACAAAAAAACTGTACTGCTTCTAATTATTTCCCTTGGCTTATATTACAAAATAAAGAGGCAAAAATCTGTAAATAAATAACAATAAAAGTTATTCCTTGGAAAGAAGTTTGGAGAGCTTTAGGGGCTTTTGATATTTAAGGACAGCTGGTATGTGTTTTTTTGACTCTTTCTTTCCTTCTCTCGCCCCATGAATCGATATTCAGTCTGCCTGGAAATACGGCCCAGATTAGAATAATCACGTTGGCGGTTCCGGGCCTTTTATCTCTGTCTGGCGATGGGGTTTACGGCTCTCTGAAAACCATCCCCATGCCCTCTAGGAGGTCCTCCGTGTCCGGCGGGGGGGCGGGCTTTAAAAGTTCCACTAATAAACAAAATCCCGCCGCTGCGGAATCAGCGGAATCAGCAGAATCCGAGTTGCTGCAACCCAGGACCAGCGGTTTTCCCTGAGAATTAAGTGGGGGGGGGGGGGCGCAGGACTCCTTAATTCAGATCACGGGCAGCAGTGTGGTATAATGGTTAAGGAACTGGGTTTGTAACCGAAAGGTTGCAGGTTCGATTCCCAGGTCGGACGCTGCCGTTGTACCCTTGAGCAAGGTACTTCACCTGCATTGCTTCAGTATATATCCAGCTGTATTAATGGATACTATGTATAAATGCAAAAGAAATGCTGTGTAAGTCGCTCTGGATAAGAGCGTCTGCTAAATGCCTATTATGTAATGTAATGTAATGTAAGATCAAGAAAGATTCACTTCAACCTCCATTGCTACTGGTCGCTGTACAACTGTAATCACGGTCCCCTACAACTGAAATAAACGTCGCTGGATTTTGACAGTCTTCACGAATGCAAAAGCCGTGTATCCTAACTGCGTACGAAGATGCCTGTTAACACAGCACAGGGAAGCCGGCTGCTTCGGTGTGTCGAGCGGGCTAAGCCGGCGGACATCACTTACGCACTTCCCCGTGAAAGAAATACAGCACCACTTTAAGATTTATTTTGTTTAACAGCAGCCAGAAGGCAGAAGCTCCATACATCTTTATGACTTCTGTTTACAGCTGACTAAGTCCAGAGCGTCTTGACCGTGACTCGACAGGAGCCCACAAATCCATGCAGATGGCATCTTAACAACGAGTCCTGAAGGGCTACAAGTCTGGGAGGTTCCAACACATCTGATAACAAAAGGGGTGGCGCCACATAAATCCATGTAGTACGTTAGCTAATGCTCTCCACCCACCTGTAGGGGAGGCTACCTCTTGCTAATCAGGTCTATACAAAGATTACAGAAAAAAAAAAGTATTATCTTATACGTTCACTCTCCCTTTTCCACCTGACACTGTATATCTTACCACTCGGTCGCTCTCCCTCTCTCATGGACCAAAACATATCTAATTAATAGTATACTGTAATATATTTACATATATAATATCATTAATTGTAACCAATGGAGTTTCCATAATCTGCAGTTCATAGTCATACCTAAGGCCACAAACACCAGACAAAATGGGTGTCTGCCCAAATGTTAGAGGTCATCCAAGTCGTTTTAGAGAAAAAACATTTTTATTTTAAAGCTTTTGAAGAAAAAAACTGCATCTCACTGCAGCAGCTGTGACCCTGTCACAAGTGTCTCAGCTAAGGGCAAAAAGGCCTTCAGTGCTCTGGCAGGAGATACAGCCAATCACCTTTGAGAGGGTTGCCAGGTGCAGCCAATCAGCTTTGAGAGGGCTGTCAGGAGCAGCCAATCAGCTCCTGCGAGCCCGGAACCCATAGCAGCTGCAACTCATAACTCTCGGAACAATGCAGAGGAATTGCGGGACTGTTTGGCTGCAGCCTTCCACAAAACAAACACATTTCCATTAAGTCATAATTGCTTTTGGCACCTAAAATTTCCCTCTGATTAATGACAGGCTGGCCCGTACGCCCTGAGGGAAGACTCAAGCATATTCACCCTTTCAGAGTCATCACTCCATGCTTAACAGGGCTGGGGAGAATGTGTGTGTGTGTGCGCGCGCGCGTAAGAGAGAGAAAATCGCAGGTACAACAGACATCTTCATCTGAATAAATCCATTCAAGGCAGAGCAAACAGAGGCGCGCCTGCTGTGTATTTCTCCCTTCTGGACCAGGTGTCAATCAAAGCTAGCTTGCAGAAATGTGACCCACGGTTCAAGAAAAGGATACATCTCTCTCTCTTCCTGTGAGAAACAGGGATGAGAGAGAGGAAAAGAGAGAAAGAGTTAAAAACATACTTGTGTATATTAATAGGCTACTAATGATAGACAGTAAACTGATTTAAAAATGTTTTTTTAATTTCAATATATATATATATATTTTTTTTTTAACATATTAATTTCTGTAATGCTATGTATTAGTATCCATCTAATTACTCAATTCGCCAGGAAAACGCATTAATGCTAGTTTCTTTGGCCTCATAACTCCATAATTATGAGCTAGCTAGTTTATAACCAGCTATTTAGCTAGGTAGGTCTCCCTTGTCCAGTTGAAATGGTTAAATGGCTAGCTGCTTAGTTGAAATCCCATTAAAGAGCACCCATTAGCAAGAATGATGATCATATGACATAATTTCACATCATTAACGGTGGGTCAGACAGCCTAATATGGGTGTGTTTTACAGGGTCTGTCCGTGAACGGAGCTGCATGATTACTTTCTTTTATTGTGCCTTTCTTCAATGTTTGTCTGCATGATGTCTCTGGTGTGTGACAGGTTTTATTGGCAGCGCTAGCATTGGCAACCAGCGCTAAGGTAAACTATGTTTGTCCCGGCGTTTACTGGAGACCAGCATTTATTTACAAAAATATGATTGCCCTCCTGGCGTTTAGAAGAGACTGGCGTTAATTGGACGTTTTAAGGTAAATTACTGCACATCAATATTTTGGTCGCAATCCAGAGCCCTGTGCGAGAATGAGAAGAGGAAGGAAAGAGGAAGGAAGGAAGCAAAGAAAAAAAACAAGGCTCATTTTAGGTATATTAATCTCCAGACATTTGAAGGGTCCAACATGAGTGTATTTCATCAAACAGGCTCTCATATAGAACCCCTGACATGACGCGTTAAAAGCAATAACTGGAGATGAAGCTGCGGCCTTCTTAACACCAGCGTGTTGATGGACAGGACACGGAGACCCCTGTGTCCCCAATCTGTGGCCCCTGCTCTGCCTCAAGGTGGGAAAGAATACAGCAGTCGGAAGGGATACGTTTTCAGGACAATGTCTGTAAAGTAATTGTTGTCACAGGACGTCTGTGATGTTAATGACCAGTTTGGACGGAATAAAGTATCTCCGTAATCAGTGTCCATAAATGCAGAGATGGGAGCGTCTACTCCATTAGACGTCATCACACCAAAAACGCTCCGTGCGTCACACAACGTTAAACACATCCTATGTCCTCACTGTAAACAGATTGCTACTGCCAGAAAAGTGCTGGCACGGAACAATTGAAAAAGACGCATGCGTTCAAAAAAATTCTATGTGGACACAAAGTTGTCATGAAAAACTGTCCACAAAAAGCGTGAGGAACCCTGCATTACACCTTTTTTTTTTAACGTTCGCTTGAGAAAAATAGTACACAGTTAGGCTAGTCCATAACTGTAAGACTATAGCTAGGCTACTGCAGACAATAGCTTACCTAAAGCTGCCATAAGTGTTGCCCCACTGATAAGTACTTATGAGCCTGTTTTTTGTATTTGCTACTCCGTCTTCTTATTTAAAAACATACATCAAATGTAGAGGTCGGCCATAGGCTAGTTGTGGCCTGGACTTGGGCTGAAGAGAGCACTGGCAAAAAACTCCTTTCTCACAGAAAATAACAGAATATTTAGCGACATGTCAATTTGCACGGGATTGCTATCGCTTGGGGTTATTTTTACAGGAAATTGAACAGTAGGTAAAAGACGCCGGAATCTTTACTCGTGCGGGAGCGCAGTGTCTGTAAAAGTCACTGGCATGGCGGAGTCGGACGGGACTAAAATAACAGAGATGACTCCGGTAACAATTACATGACCCCACCTCTCCCTGTAAAAACATATCCCGTCCGAATAGGGCTTTAGACAGCTCGCGTTATTTTACATACATTCGATTTATATAGGCTGGATATTGACTCCGGAAATTCAGGTGAAGTGCCTTGCTCGAGTGTGCAACGGCAGTGCGCCAGCTGAGAACTGAACCTGCAAACACCGAGTTACAAGTCCAGTTCCCTAAACACTACGCTACACTGCTGCCGGTTTCTGCCCTCTGCAAGACTTACTGGCTGGTTCTGCTGTGTCAGAGACGGTCAGAGACCCAGGTAGCAAACATTCAAGTAATTGACCCAGAAATCTAAAGGAAAATGCTAAATGTCATTCAGGATCAAATAAGGATGATTATGGTAAACGGCACATCTCTTTAGGCCTCAAAATAACCTTGGCCAAGTATGAAGCTCAAAGTGAAAGCCAAAAGAGCTTTCTGTGCTATTAAGAAAGAAATAAAGAACGTTGACATCTCAGTCAGAATTTGGCTCAGATCCTTGAATCAGCGATTCAATCAACCGCACTTTATGACAGTTAAACGTGGGTTGACTTAGAGAACAATTTGTTACAAAATGGGAAATTGAATCTCTATTCAGAATGTTATTGGCATGTTTAACTTGTTAAAAAGAAAAGTAAAAGAGCCCAATTACTCCAGCCATTAATAATTAACTTTGAAAAGAGATACTGCACACTGAGGAACATCGCAGTCGCAAAACCAGAGCATGCTCAGACACTCACATTTACTCGCATTTCCTGCAAGAAAGTAGCCCCAAGACACTAGAAAATAAGAGAACAGTCAATTACATGACAACACAAGCCACCAGGTCCCAGGTATGCCATTACTGCATCAAATTAATATGCACAAGCAGAACTGAAAAGACACTGTTATTGCTACTGCGTCTCAAATCTTTAATAATATGTATAAATAAAAACATACTGATGATTTTCAAGCTCTGCTGAACTGTCTGGGGAATTATACGGGCTGACACGGGTTGATCTGTCTGTCCAGAAAGACAGGCTGTGTTAACTCCCTGTGTTAACTTAGAGGTCTTTATTTTGAAGGATCGCTGTTGTTGCTCTGGCAAGATGTCATACCAATAAACCACTTTAAAATAAAAGACAGAGACAGACAAACAGACAGAGAGAGAGAGAGAGAGAGCGAGAGAGACAGAGATAGAGAAAGAGATAGAGTGAGTCTTCCTAACATGTCATTTAATCAAATGTCTCAGAGTCCATTAGGCCACTGGGAAGGAACCAAACTAAATTAAAGAAACCGATAACGGGGACTCCTCAGCATGATTCTCTCAGAACCACTTCCAGAGCTGCACTTCAATGGGTACAGTCGGAAAGCTCTGCAATGAAATACAACACGCAAGTCGTAGAGAAAAGCTACAAAACAAAACGCCCCCAATGAGAAAAGCTTCAATTAGGTTGCACAGCTCCCTTGATCACAGAAAAAAATCTACTCTAATTGATATAGGGTAAACAAACCTCAATTCATTATTTACTGATGTGCAGATACTAAAAACATCAGTATTATATTCAGGGATAAAAAACAATTAGAGTGTATGTTGAGCCATTGAATAGCCGTACACAAATTAAGCTGCAGGGTAATTTTAAAATGGCTACTGTTGCCCACAACTCAATACTATACAACTAAACTACTGACAACTAAACTATAATACTGGACTAAACTAAAGTGGTATTGCTCGCCGAGGGCACATCTAAAAGGCCTGACACGCTTAGATGCATCCAAGTGGAACATCAGCTTTATCAGCCAATCAGGATCTAAAATATCACACAGACATCTAAGAGAAAAAAAAAAAAAAAAAAAGTTCTTGCACTTCTCAGGGGGTGGAATACCTGCGCGGAGCTTTCCGGGTGTTGCCCATTTCGCTCTGCCTGGCCGGCGATTCCTCCACGCCCTTCCCAGCCGGTAAATGTTACTGTTTGCTGCTGGAAGCCGAACCGCAGACAAACGCGCACACACACACACGCACACGCTGCCATGCTAACTTCAGACTGCTCATTTACGATTCCCAGAACTTCCTGGGGGGAGGGCAAAAAAAATTATTTTACCTCTCTTTGTTCACCGAACTGAGAAATCGCTGAACTTTGATCTCTTTTGAAACAGCCATTGGAGAGAGCCATTGGAAAGTAAAGCTGGGAGGTATTCAAGAACACTCATAACACAAAGATACAGACATCACGCTGCGCGAGTCAGAGAAACAGGTTTCATCAAGATATTAGCAATCGATTTTATGGCAGAGAGTGGGTGCCTTTGTACTGTTTCAGTGCGAAAATACTGTGCAAGGGTTTAATTTAATTTGGGATTTTTTGGTTGCCACAGTTTTCAGCAAAGCCTCTCTTACAGAGATACTTATAGTCACTGAAAACAATCAGGGGAAACATCTATTCAAAATAAATTTTGTTCCATAATAAACAGCCAAACTAAATGTGAGCGCACACACACTTACACTAATGCACTCACACAAACGCATACATGCATGCACACACACACACATGCATGCACGCACACACACTGTTCTGAGGGTGTAAGAGAGGTAAAGAGAGCATGTAAGAAGTGATGGCCTGCCAACTCCCCTGTTGAAAAAGCCCTGGGGCCATTGAGGTGGGTGTGGGGGTCTACGGGAAATAAAATCTTCCCCCACCAACCATTGACAAATTGTCAAAAACGGCCAAAACTCAAGACGCTTGTCCATCACAATACAAAACAAAAGTTTGGAAAAGTAATGTTCCGACAGGCATCATTTAATAAAAGGACGATGATGTCGTCACAACAGAACGCTCGATGGTCAGCAAAACGGAGCTCCAACAATCGCAAAGGGTGACGTATTTAAAATTAGCCGTCTTATGCCTACTTAATTATCCCTGCTTCCAATAACAGACGTCTAATTTTTCTTTTTCTAGACGCATTAAATCAGAGGAACAGGTTGGTGAAGAAGAACATCTACTGCATCAGGGCTATGGGGCAGAGAGCAGTAGGGCACGGAACACCTACTGCATCAGGGCTATGGGGCAGAGAGCAGAAGGGCACAGAACACCTACTGCATAAGGGCTATGGGGCAGAGAGCAGTAGGGCACTGAACACCTACTGCATCAGGGCTATGGGGCAGAGAGCAGTAGGGCACTGAACACCTACTGCATCAGGGCTATGGGGCAGAGAACAGAAGGGCACGGAACACCTACTGCATCAGGGCTATGGGGCAGAGAGCAGTAGGGCACTGAACACCTACTGCATCAGGGCTATGGGGCAGAGAGCAGTAGGGCACGGAACACCTACTGCATCAGGGCTATGGGGCAGAGAGCAGTAGGGCACTGAACACCTACTGCATCAGGGCTATGGGGCAGAGAGCAGTAGGGCACGGAACACCTACTGCATCAGGGCTATGGGGCAGAGAGCAGTAGGGCACTGAACACCTACTGCATCAGGGCTATGGGGCAGAGAGCAGTAGGGCACGGAACACCTACTGCATCAGGGCTATGGGTAGAGAGCAGTAGGGCACTGAACACCTACTGCATCAGGGCTATGGGGCAGGGAGCAGTAGGGCACGGAACACCTACTGCATCAGGGCTATGGGGCAGAGAGCAGTAGGGCACGGAACACCTACTGCATCAGGGCTATGGGGCAGAGAGCAGAAGGGCACAGAACACCTACTGCATCAGGGCTATGGGGCAGAGAGCAGTAGGGCACGGAACACCTACTGCATCAGGGCTATGGGGCAGGGAGCAGTAGGGCATAGACTCTTTGAAAGTCGAGCGACGACTGGGAGAATATACTGGACGGAAGGCACACGCCACACACTGCTCTGCAGTAACGCGCTCAATGCTCCACCCTCTCCTGGAAGGTCATCACTCACCCGCTGCACTGGTACATTAATACTAAATAGGCCCTGTTCGACATTCCAGCCAAAGATTATACATGACACTTTCGTACGACTCCACCATCTTTAATAAGAAGTCTTTTATTAAAAAGGCTTTAATGTTCTGCACACTCACATTCGTGCAGCGCTCGCTCATATAAATAGGACACATTTAAAAAATGTATTTAATATTTCGCTGCGAAGAGCCCATGCCGTGCTTCAGAAGATGCCCCTTGAGTGCCTAACGGATTCTCATTGCTCTGCGATTCTTTTGTAAAATATGAAAAAAGGATGGGGGGGGGGGAAATACAGACTAAAAAGAATACAGACAAAAGCTACAACCTGGCTTTCAGTTTTTGAAGAGAGCTAATTTGCCCTTTCAGTTTCAACCTGTGGTGCCACCTGGGAGGTCGGACTTTATTGCTACATAACCCTCGTATTCACATCCAAGTATAATCTGATGACCAACGGAAAAATGGAAATCACTATGATGCATACGTCGGAAATTAATTTGAGGCTCAATTTAAATGCATTAGGAACGGCACGCTATTTGGGACATGGGGCGGCTCTCACAATGACACTGACAAATCGACAAACTGTAGAGAGCGAGGGAAGAGAAACAGGGGAATTACTGGGATTGGTGCGGGTCTGCACTATTCATTCACCGCTCCCACATTAACATACATTATCATACTTTATCAAATTATCATAAAACATTAGCATACGTAACGCGCTAAACAATGGCAGGCCAGCCGACCGCTTCTGGGCTGGTCCACGGCGGCAGTCTGTCAGCCCGTCGGCGCTCGCTAGCTTCGCCAATCCCATGACATCAAATATCAGAAGAGGACGAAGGAGAGGAAGAATATGAAGAAGAAGAATTAGAAAAGGAGGAAGAGTAAGAAGAAAAAAAGGAAGAGGCAGAGGAAGAAAAGGAGGAGAAAAAAGAAGAAAACAAAGAAGACCATCAGGTTCTCCCAACCTATCTTGGGAGAAACCGACAGTATCTTCTCTGTAGCACCCTCCCCTGTGTACCGAACAGCTCTGGAAAGGATTACTGCCTGGTTTCCTGTCACAACCAATTAAGCCTCGTTAACCAAGTGTGTCGACATTCCCCCCGGATCAACGACAGGTCGTTTTCCCTCGCTGGAACTCTCCAAAAGACAGTCGCGTCTTCAACATGTGCCAGACGGGACGTTGGAGTGGTTACCTAGACCAAAAACCTTGATGAAAACACCCCTGCCTGCAGATATGTGAGAATTTTCACAGGAACTACGCAAAACCTACCATCTTACGGAAGACAAATTTCAGTCCGAGTATTAGTGAAAACATGTTTATTTTAAAATGACTGGTAATCCGCAGCAATTGCACGGTTGTCTAAAGCGTTTCAAGTAATTGTTTGAGATGGGTCTGGTGGTTACTGATAAAACACACACATTGCCAGAACATGAATTGTGTGTCAACAACAATTCATGTTCCTGAAACCTCTCCTGCTCGGAAAGCGAGGTGTCCCACCAGAAGGAGAAAGCACTGCAGAGGCATAAAACTGTGTGTGTGTGCTGTCTGATGGATGTATACACACGTCAAAACCCAAAATTATTTAAAAGCTCTAATTAGAAAAAGCACAACTAACAAACCAATGTTAAGATTAAAAACACAGGCAAGTAACTGACAAAAAACACACAATGTTCATTTGACAGAACGCGCACGCACACACACAGCTCATGATGCATGCTGCGCGTGTAAATATCTGAACACAGGCTGTCACTTTGGACATAGCCTGAGCACAACAAGCATATTTACATTCCGGTAATTACCAAATGTGCTTTGCTGTCACCTGCACAGATCGTTAATCACCCTCAATAAACGATTGGGCCCCGAGCACGGCCGTCTCCGCTGCCCTCTCTTTCTGCCTCTCCCCATCCGCCCCCCCCCCCCCCCCCCCGCTTCCCCTCCCTTCTTTCTCACACTCATTTGCGACACTAACACCTAATTACTCCAAGTGTACTCAGCTAATTGTGCGAGACGACCTGCGACAGCCAATTGTCTCTGAAGATAACCGGACACGAAGTGCCTTTCAGCTGGAGCCAGAGGCAAGAAGGGCAAAGAGAGCAAGAACAATACCCAAACAAAAATGTACAATAATATCCAAGAGCATCCATAACAATAAATATAAATATATATAAAAAAATATAACATATATATATATATATATACTCAACAAAGAACAATATTTTGTTTTTTTAAATATTATCTCCTCATAATTTAACATGGTTTTGGTCAAAACACCACATGGTTGTGAGATTCACAGAATGGGATGGCGATCATGGCAACATTCCCATGCCAGTAAGCAAGCAGCCATCAGACCGGCGCCACATATATCAGTCCACTAGTACTTTGTAAATCAGCACTTGGGCGGCATTCTTTCTTTAGTGCTGATCTGTAAAATTCTAGCGGATCTGCTGGCTGGGACATTTCAGCATGCGTTCACTGAAATTCTGAAGCTGGTTGAAGTAGTGTAGAACGGCAAAAAAATTAATTTTTTGCGTCTGCCTCTGAGGCTCATGGTAAATGGGCCACTGGGAGGCTGAGGGTAAGAACGGCCCCATTGAGGGAGCCTCACTTTCGCATGCGTGGGCTGGCGACATGCCGTCTCCCGCAGGGATTAAATAAAAGATTGTGTATCAGGACTGGGAAGCGGACACCAGGACGACATTGCCGCATGATTTATCTCCTGCTGGGGAGCAGCCTCTGAATACATTTGGTCTGGTGCCACAGGACACACAATGGCCGACTCAGCCCGGTTCGGCACCGAGGCCAATCTAACTTCAAGTTGCAGTTTTTTTTGCTTACTACCCGTTTAGCAAGCTAATAATGGTCTAGCTCTCATCACCCACACACTCCTATATACAAACCCCAATTACAAAAAGGTTGGGACAGTATCTAAAATGCACATGAAAGCAGAAAGCAGTGATTTGTACATTCTCTTTTACATATATTTAATTGAAAACAGTACAAATAAAAAATATTTAATGTTTTACCTTATCAACTTTATTGATTTTTTATAAAGATACGATTATGTCCGAATTTGATGCCTGCAACACGTTCCAAAAAAGTTGGGCCAGGGGCAAAAAAAAAGACTGGAAAGTCTGAAAAGCACATGTTTGGAACATTCCACAGGTAAACAGGTGATGCTATCATGATGCTTTTTTGGAGTTGGGGTTTGTAGTTTATTAACAAATATATTTAAATATAAAAAACCATTCAAGACTAACAGAAGCAAGCTCAGGAAATGTAACTGGCTGAAACTAGCTATATACAGATATATATATATATATATATACAGGTGCAGCTCAAAAAATTTGAATATCGTGAAAAAGTTCAATATTTTTTGTCACTCATTTCAGAAAGTGAAACTCATATATTATATAGATTCATTACACATAGAGTGAAATATTTCAAGCCTTTATTTCTTGTAATTTTGATGATTATGGCTTACAGCTAATGAAACCCAAAATTCAGTGCCTCAGAAAATTTGAATATTTTTTCTTTAACATATTTTTAAAGTATCATATTTAATATTTGGTCGCATATCCTTTGCATGCTGTTACTTCCTGAAGTCTGTGACCAATCAACATCAAAAGACTCTCAATATCTTATTTTCAGGTACTGTTACAAGCGATACTATAACCTCTCTGCATTTGAACTGATCTCTATGAGAATTGGGGGGTAAGACTAGATTCAGCTGTAAATTATGCTGGTACAGTATGGAACACATGACTGGCGAAATGGCTGTACGTCATCAAGGGTCTAAGGTATCAAACGAGCCCCAAACCATCACTCTGCGGCCAGATATGGAGTAGATGTGGATGGATCCCTTTAAGGGTTGTTTCTCCTGACTTTTTTCCCCATAGAGTTCTATAGGAAAATGAGTCAGGAGAAATAACCCTTGCAGTGATCCATCCACATCTACTCCATATCTGGCAACAGAGTGATGGTTTGGGGCTCGTTCGATAGCTCAGACCCTTGATGACTTACAGCCATTTAGCCAGCCATGTGTTCCATACTGTACCAGTGTAATTTACAGCTAAATCTAGTCTCACCCCCCAATTCCCATAGAGATCAGTTCAAATGCAGAGAGGTTATAGTATCGCTTGTAACAGTACCTGAAAATAAGATATTGAGAGTCTTTTGATGTTGATTGGTCACAGACTTCAGGAAGTAACAGCATGCAAAGGATATGCGACCAAATATTAAATATGATACTTAAAAAATATGTTAAAGAAAAAATATTCAAATTTTATGAGACACTGAATTTTGGGTTTCATTAGCTGTAAGCCATAATCATCAAAATTACAAGAAATAAAGGCTTGAAATATTTCACTCTATGTGTAATGAATCTATATAATATATGAGTTTCACTTTCTGAAAAAAAAAATGGAACTTTTTCACGATATTCAAATTTTTTGAGCTGCACCTGTATATATATACAAAAATAATAGCAACAGAAAACAAAATGTCCATTTCATGCCTTTTTGCATTTTTCACTTAATTGTCCATGTAGGACATGGGCTTCCACATGGGCTTCCACATGGGCTTCCACATGGGCTTCCACATGGGCTTCCACATGGGCTTCCACATGGGCTTCCACATGTCTGTACATCTGAACACCAAACATTTGCTTCGCTATTGTAAACCCTCTAATTCCAAGGAGACCATCGAAGACAATTGGAAATCGACATGGGTCTTTAGTCTGTGGAATTTCCCAGGAGCGCCACTGCTATTCCTGTGATTCCGCCCAAGGTATGGGGATGAGCAGTAATGAAGCGGGCTCCCCGAGCACGTCCACGGGTGAAATTCTCTCGACTTCCGCTTCCGCTACTTTCTTTATCCTGTCTTCTGTTTGGCGACTGCAGGATCTCGCCTGTTTCCATGTGAACCGCACAGGTTTCAATCATTTAAAAAAATTATAATTATGTGCGAAAAGATGGAGATCCCTGATGTTTCTAAGGCCAGTTTCCCAAAGCAGGCTGATAGAGTGGAAGTGGACTCCATTTTCATTTCACAGAAATGTTGCGGTAACGACAGCCTCCGACAATCAAAAAAGAAAACTGAGAAAACACCCCATGAATTTTCTTGGTTTATGGCAAGATTCTCTCTCGTCTCTCTCTCTCTCTCTCTCTCGTCTCTCTCTCTCTCGTCTCTCTCTCTCTCTCTCTCTCGTCTCTCTCGCTCTCTCTCGCGCTCTCTCTCGCTCTCTCTCGCGCTCTCTCTCGCGCTCTCTCTCTCGCGCTCTCGCTCTCTCTCTCTCTCGCTCTCTCTCGCTCTCTCTCTCTCTCGCTCTCTCTCTCTCGCGCTCTCTCTCGCGCTCTCTCTCGCGCTCTCTCTCTCGCGCTCTCTCTCTCTCGCGCTCTCACTCTCGTCTCTCTCTCTCTCTCTCAGGGGCAGGTGAGACAGGTAAGTTACTGATTTACCTGCTGATGAATTACCTGTCAGTCTCACCTGTTAGATGAGACAGTTAAAGGATTAGATTTATCTACTGGCCTCTCTGGGAGATGAAACCATTCATTTTGATCGGCGTGGGGAGTTAACCTGGCAGGGAATTTAACCTGGTGGTCTCTCGCTCAGAGCAGGTGAAACCAATTACACATTAACCCCTGTGCTCAGCTCAGAGGAGCTCATTCAGGGGCCCATGTTGCAGCTATTTGCTAACTCCACCAGCGTGTGGACGGGGCACAATCTATTATTCAAGTAAAACATTTGATGCAACTCTTTGGAATCAGAGGCTAGTCCGATGTATGCCAGGATGATGAAAGACAAACAGTGGAATTTTAAACATTCGGACAGGATGAGAATCCTCAGATTTGATCCATCCCTCAACCCACACCTGACTGACACCTGTCGCCCTGTCCGTTTCCTTTTTTCAATAAACTCACGCTCCTATCTGGGCGTAATCTGCCGTCTGACAGGATGATAAGAATCTTAAGCGGGGGCGTGTTAAAGATAAGACGGAGGGGGTAAATTATAGATTTTTTTTTAAGACGGAAAAACAGAAGATGGGCTCAAGGACAAAATAGATTTTAGGCAAAGTGGCAACATTTTGTTGTTGTCACGACTGGATTTATTGGGGGAAAACAGACAGATGGACAGATTTGATTTGACACTCAGATGGCAAATGTCTTATCTTTCTCCCTGCCTGTCTCTCCCTCTTTCCTCCTTGAATTTTTCTTCCTCTAACTCCTGAGATTTGTTTTGTTTTTGTTGATCATTGTCATCCGTAAATAATTTTCCAGTTTGTATTAAAGAATAAAAGATGACAGAAGATGCATTGCCAGCTGACAGAATGAGAACATAATGCAATCAATTTGCTCGCTAGAGATAAGATCACCATGAAAATCTGGCTTTTTGGAATCCCCAAACAAGTTAGTGCCAAAATGATCTACAACACAGCCTCATGGGGGATAACGCACAAGCAAATAATTTTTTTAAATTCAGGTCTTTTAAAATTGAATAGATGGCACTATTCCACAGAGGCACTGCTTACACACAGACAAGTTCAGAAAATTTAACAGTTATGGATTCAATTATAAGGTTATACGGCAGTTTTACATCTGTTGGGCTAGTTAATTTATGTGAAGCATTGTTTTTAGCTGTTATGTGACTGTGGAAGTACTCCAGCTACTCCAGCTACTCCAGCTACTCCAGCTACTCCAGCTACTCCAGCTACTCCAGCTACTCCAGCTACTCCAGCTACTCCAGCTACTCCAGCGGCGGAACGCCTAGCTTCGTTTGGGCTTAATGATTAATGATGCGGCCAGCAAACAACAAATCACACGCTGTACAAATAGTTACCGATGCGTAGGCTGCTCATTTTACACAGGCTGTAGGCAATCACACTAACGTTACCTGCAAGATATCAACAATATTGGTTTCCATTTCAACAGATGCACATGTGGTAAGACTGGTCACTGCACTGAACTCTCTCCAAGAGAGAATGTCTGTTGTTGTACGGACGTTGCAAAGGTAAACGTGTAGCATGCATAGAATAGGCTACAACTCCTGGCTCAACTATGCTTTATATATTTACTTTTAATAAAGTATATATATTTTTTAATAAACTAGCTAGCTACTTGCTAAGCTAGACTGAAAAACTAACTAAAAACAAGAGACTATCAAGCTAACTATAAAAAAAATACCAAAAATAGGTTACGATAACTTACTACAATATTCAAAAAAGCTAAACTGTAAGATAGCTATATATATTGCTTGCTCGCTCTCTCTCTGATCTCCTCTCCATCCACGCAGATCAACCAATGAACTATATAGAAAACGGTGAGATCAACCGCTGAAATTCGCTTTTATAGCTGGGGCATAGCCCGCCTTCGGTTCAAAACTTCGGGGCGTAGCTGTACAGGTTTCAATTTCGTCACTGGAAGGAATACGTCAGTTGGATGAGGTTTCTGGCCAATGACAGACTGGACGTGCAGTACCTAATGTTTTACCACTAGATCTTTTGGGTTATGCTGTTTTGTGCTGACTGCTGTGTCCGCCACTACCACAGCACACCAGCTGCCAAAATGAATGACCTTCATACCAACATTTTCCTCAGAGATCACAGAAGAGTCCGCTTTGACAGGCGAGTTTAGTCCACATTAACCAAACAAGTCAGAGCCGGACCGGCGTTAACGGGTCCACTAAACCGGCGGCAAAAAAAAAAGGACTCTTAACAGTGTAGGAGACGGACGACTTTTTAAGAGCCTCCCCCAGCATCGCCACATCTCAGTGCCTTTAGAAGGCTCTCAATCATCTACAACATGAGAACCGCGTAATTCAGCGCTCCAAGCGTTTTGCGCCATTTCATACGGACTGAGTAGGTTCCTGGTATTCTCTCTATCTCTCCGTTTATTTTGCTCTCTCTCAGCCTCTCTCTCTGCCCATCGCTCCCTCTTTCTCTCTCTCTTTTGCCTTAGACACCCTTGTCCTGATCTATTTAGGAGACTCATTCGACTTAGGAGATCCATTCATTCGACCGGAAATTTCTGGAAGCTGTTGATTACCTTGCTCAAAGGCATAGCCCCCGATTAACACTGCCACATCACAGCAGTCCAACCGCGCCCAACATGCACTAAAGTTTTCCACTTTATTTGTGCCCTAAACTGTCGAGAACATTCCCTGAGGGCAGGAATCAGTCTGAATAGTCTCGTAAAAGCTTATACTGGTCGTAAGCCTCTGTTGGGCACCGTCAAACACTAAACCTGGCAACACATGGGCCAGCAGAGACCAGTGAGACTGCCGTAAATCGGCAATCACAGCGATCGATTTAACACTCCGCCCTTGCCCAGATCCCACATTTCGGAGGCTTTGGTTATGTCTTCAAAAGACCAAGCCTCACACCGATGATCTTGGGGGAAGACTGCATGAAGGAAGGGTTCCAGAGCGGATTACAGTGGTGTTCATAGCGGCAGAACCAACACCAAGTTGACGTCTGATGTCCAATTGCAAGGTCAAAATTACATTCCTTAAGTACCCAGTGGTTGGGCACCGAAACACAGCTGATGGAGCCAGCCTGCATACAGTACAGTACAGCACACGCACACAAACAAACAAACAAACACAGACACACACACACACACCCTCAGACACCATCAGCAGGCCTCAAAACAAGATGAGACAAATCGACTTACTGATTTAACCTTGAGTAATGGGGCTGCTGGAGGTGATACCGTCGACCGTAATGAGAGCAAGAACCAGGTGTCGCTTTATTTATTTATTTCTTTCTTCCCTCGGTTTCTCTTTGCAATTTTCATGAGCGGCTTGGGCCTCCAGTCTGGGTCCTGTCATACGGGCCTCGGTCGATGCGCGGGCCCTGGTACCTCTCCTCAACAAACAAGCAACAAAACACCCATAATGGAATTGTCTTACAGCTCGCTGCGCGTCTAGCTGGGGACTTTATTCATTTATATATTTATTTATTTTTCCCAGGCAAGAAGTCTTCGGCAGAGTCGCTTTGTATTATTTTCCATTTCAGCATTTATTTCAGAAACAGACTCATCTTATCCGGAGAGACTTATAGAGATTGCATTTTTACATATGATCCATTTGCACAGCTGTATATTTTACTGAAGCAGTTCGGGTTAAGTACCTTGCTCAAGGGCAGAGCGGCACCGGAGAATCGATCCCAGTTCCGTAGCTGTTTGTGAAGAGAGCGCCACGGTCAGTCGGAAGGACAGGTCTAGGGATGTGCAGGGGTCTAAACGATAGCCTCGAGAGTTACCCACTGGGGGTGGGGGAAAGGTCACTCCCCATCAGCCCAAGATAAAAAGAGGGGGGGTGGTATTTCGGCCAAAGAAACTCACGTAATTACTGCGTGCAGTCGAAGAGAGAGAGAGATGGGTTTGGAATTTTGCCAGGATTCCGTTTTACGCCCTGCTGTGCCGTCTTTAACGCACACAAACGAGCCCAGATCTGGCAATGAAATCCCAACAGCAGCGCAACGGATAAGGTAAGTAAACTTTTCATATTTATTGATTTATTTTATATATTTTTTTAATATTCTTTTTTTTAGAAGCGGTCAGTTAGCGGTCATGAGGGCTTCCCGGACAGGCTATAGCCGAGGGCGACACACTCGGTAGTCTCTCCTATCGCTCAGTTTCGCAGGCTCAAGGGCCGACTGCGAAACCTCACAACTTCCCGGCGAAAAGGCGTTGGCCTTAACGTGACCTGGCGGCTTGAGCGCTTCCTGTTTCCAAAACCCTGCACAGAAGATGAAGAAAATAAATATTGCTGCAGTGCTCATTAAAAAAAAATAGAAGCATCTTGAATCTTGAAGCAATATAAAAACAGTGAACATGACAGCTTGACTTGAAGTGCAGAAAAGTAAAAACAAAAAATGGCTTCCCAATGCGTTTCAACAGAGGTTGCTTCATCAGGACGCACAAGCATATATTCCAAAACCTTACTGGCAGTTTCAGAATTTTGAGTAACCGATATTGGGTTTTCACCATCTCCGCTTTCCCAGGCATTAATTAACCAATGAATTTGGCTCAATTGCAAAATGCGTACTTGGGAACCAGATGCATTTACAAACAGAGGCGCGAATGCGACATGAAGCTAAATTACAGACGAGGAAACAGAACAGCCCATTAAAGAAAATGCAATGACACGCAATGCACTGCACAGCGAGATGATGGGATGGCGGTTTGGGCGTTTACCATACAAATGACCAAAAATTCTTCTAAATAATGTAGAGAATAATCAGTGTTCCAATATGGACTATGTTTCGCAAAACTTGTTTCGCAAGGTTTCCAAGCCAGAACATACATCTCGATGGACAGTTTATTTGTTGAGCCGTTTTTTGACCAGTCGGTCGGTGACTATAAATGCTGAGGCTACTCTGAACCATCTCAGCCCTCTGCGACTGGCAGTCTCCCCCTCAACATCCATTTAAGGTAACACATTCGACCGAAAAACACAAAGAGCAAACAAACTAATAGACAGGTTAAAGGACACAGACGCTAACCAAGAGCAAAGCCGTGCATCTGTGTCGAGACAGTGCTCAAGGCCTACTCTTCAATAACCTGTCTGTATGGGTTTCATGCTCAATTCATCTTGCAAATTACACCTTATGCCCCCCCCCCAGGTTATTTTGTCCATATCCTCTGGGTATTTTGCCCATATCCTCTGGGTATTTTGCCCATATTCTCTGGGTATTTTGCCCATATTCTCTGGGTATTTTGCCCATATTCTCTGGGTATTTTGCCCACATTCTCTGGGTATTTTGCCCATATTCTCTGGGTATTTTGCCCATATTCTCTGGGTATTTTGCCCATATTCTCTGGGTATTTTGCCCATATTCTCTGGGTATTTTGCCCATATTCTCTGGGTATTTTGCCCATATTCTCTGGGTATTTTGCCCACATTCTCTGGGTATTTTGCCCATATCCTCTGGGTATTTTGCCCATATTCTCTGGGTATTTTGCCCACATTCTCTGGGTATTTTGCCCATATTCTCTGGGTATTTTGCCCATATCCTCTGGGTATTTTGCCCACATTCTCTGGGTATTTTGCCCATATCCTCTGGGTATTTTGCCCATATTCTCTGGGTATTTTGCCCATATCCTCTGGGTATTTTGCCCATATTCTCTGGGTATTTTGCCCATATCCTCTGGGTATTTTGCCCACATTCTCTGGGTATTTTGCCCACATTCTCTGGGTATTTTGCCCATATTCTCTGGGTATTTTGCCCATATTCTCTGGGTATTTTGCCCATATTCTCTGGGTATTTTGCCCATATTCTCTGGGTATTTTGCCCATATCCTCTGGGTATTTTGCCCATATTCTCTGGGTATTTTGCCCATATTCTCTGGGTATTTTGCCCATATTCTCTGGGTATTTTGCCCATATTCTCTGGGTATTTTGCCCATATTCTCTGGGTATTTTGCCCATATTCTCTGGGTATTTTGCCCATATTCTCTGGGTATTTTGCCCATATTCTCTGGGTATTTTGCCCATATTCTCTGGGTATTTTGCCCATATTCTCTGGGTATTTTGCCCATATTCTCTGGGTATTTTGCCCATATTCTCTGGGTATTTTGCCCATATCCTTTGGGTATTTTGCCCATGTTCTATGGGTATTTTGCCCATATCCTTTGGGTATTTTGCCCATATTCTCTGGGTATTTTGCCCATATTCTCTGGTTATATTTAACTTTGGACCAGAACAGCCATCTGCCTACAGAGACAGCCTGCAAAAAGGGAAGCCTTCTCCTTTTTCTCCAACGAGACCATTTCTCAGTTATGTATGAACTATAGATTTTATGCCATTTCTAATTCTTTCTTTCTAATCCCTCCCCTATAGGCTGTAGTCATCCATTATTTAGCTCCGCACTGACGCACTGACACACACACACACACACACACACAGAAACAGACAGACACACACTCTGAATCTCAGAGCAAATCTGTGAAACAGATCCTAGTCAAAGTCCCCATAAAAAATATAAATAAAAAGCAGAACTCAATCAATAGTTGAATGCAAGTGTTACATTAAAAAAAATCATAACGGCGAAGGTCCGATCATTTATTTTAAGTCGCACTGGATCAGGTTTGGATAATTTTGCATCCTATTCGCACACAGGTTAGGAGGTCACATGCATCCAAACTCCCCAACTTTCTTGTTGGAATAAGCATAGAACGGGTTTTAACCCGGGTGTCCTGAGAACGACTGATATTCACGCACCTTTGGGGAACTAAGCTTGTGACCAACTCGAGCCAACTCTGAATTATATCAGTTTCATTCAGAAAGTTCATAACAGGGCGACAGCTACTACAAACAAAATAAATAAATAAATAAAATAAAATAAAAACTGCAACAGAAAGACACCCTCTGCGGCCCTCATAATCTCTGAATCCTCTCTAAATGATTAATGACTCGAGGAAATCGTACAATTTTCAAACATACATCAACACTCAATGGACATGAATTATTCAGGTCAAAGGAAATGTTTATTGTCTTAATGTCTCTGAAAGGCAAGTTACCCACAGGAATATTAAGGTGTCAGAAGCTCTTTTTAATTAAAATATGGCGCAGAACGATGATTAGAATATGTAACGCGGACAGTGTACTGAAAAAGGGCAAACGGCACATTCATAACGGACGAGAACGCAAGTATTTTACACAGTTAAAAATACGGGCCTACACTAAACTCATTTAATACTCCTTGAGTTCCATGTTTGTTGATTCTTCTGCCTATTTTCAACGGGAACAACACACAGCCCGCAACGCCATAAGTTTCGCCCCCCCACCACCACCCACTAATCACCTGTCACTTCCTCACCATGTAAACCGTGGTAACAGCAGTGTGTCACAGAGGCGGCACAGAGCCCTTGCCATGGATATCTATGCATTAACTCTAAATGCACACAATGCTGTTTCATATGCAAGGAAACAACCACAAAAAATAAATTGGGAAGCATCTTCAACTCAGAAAAATGTGGTAACTGCCCACTTATCTAGTTTTCCATAGAAACTGTGAAAGCATTTTGTGAAAATAAAGCTAACAAGCAATAACTGACTCAAAAGTCTTCAAAAACTACTTCACAATCAGTACAGGAATCCAAAACTATTATCTCACTCTCTCTTTCCGTAAATACTGTATGCTGCAGCAGGTTGCATCGACGCTAATGTGCTTTTCCTTCAAGAGGAGTGAGAAAACGGCAGGGGAGGAAAAGTCTGCACGATTTTAACCGAACACATTTAACGGTCCTCTTTGGCCAAGCCAGCAGGGAGCAAATCTCCTTTTGCAAGAACGTCATATTTCATATTTCTACAGTTGGGGGGATGGGGGGGGGGGAGAGAGACAAAAAAACAACAGAAACATTTCTTCAAAGGACAGTAAAATTAGACGTAATCGGAGCTTGCAGCTCCCTGCGGCTCGGTGGGTGAGATTCCAGCACTCGGCCCACGCAGAGACTGGAGAAATGCGCCGCCCCGCAGAGTCGGATACGGGCCCATAAACTCGGGTCAGGACAGATCCGCTGCCTGTCGGGGCTCAGCAGACACCGGAGAAGCGGGTCCATTTTACAACCTCCACTATCCCAGCTATCCTCCAAGCCCAACTCCTGTTCTTATATGTATATTCGTGTTTGTGTTTAAACAGTCTTTGATTTACTCCTGTTACATTTACATTACAGGCATTTAGCAGACGCTCTTATCCAGAGCGACTTAAACAACTTTTTTTTAAGCATTTTTAATATATTATCCATTTATACAGCTGGATATGTACTGAAGCGATTCAGGTTAAGTACCTAGCTCAAGGGTACAACGGCAGTGTCCTACCTGAAAATCGAACTTGCAACCTTTCGGTTACAAGGCCTGTTCCATCACCATTATACAACACTGCCGCCCAAACAGTTAAAACGGAAAGCGTTTTGAGAACTGCAATCTTGTGGTTATTATTATTATATAATTAAGAAAGGAAAATTCTATAAACATTTTTTATCGCTTGAACCTTAGGCACCTACAGACAAGAGAGAACACCCTTGAGAGAACACACACGAACAGCTTTCAGCATCAAGCAATTTACGAGGAAACGAGTAATAAAAACACATCGGGACCCCTTATGTCAGCCCTTTTTAACGCTTTCTGGAACCGTTCCTAAAACGCAAAAGGCTGCAGGTTCATTCCTCCATGATGAGTGCCTATTTTGCCACCTTTTGGTTCTGAATAAGACCTGTCCAGCATGACTCCTCGGTCCCCCCCGACTAGAACCCAGGCTACGGTGGTGGCCTACAGCTATGTGTCAACTGACAAGAAGAGCGTCTCTGGGGGATTTCTGCTCGAACAGCAGCAGCAAGACATATTCAGAGATTCTTTAATTGCTTTTTTTCCCTGTTGCAGGTATTACACTGGTAGAGATATTGAAGCGACCACAGCGTGTGTATGTATTTTAATGGCTTGAATTAAGTCACTGAATGTCCTGTGGCCGAGCCGTTAGCGGATTTAACTCACTTATCTGTCGATCCAAATTCAGTCGTGAATCTGCAGCACAAAGCCTTTTTTACACCACAGGCATTTGAAATGGGTTCAAACATGATTGTACTAAAACTTTAAAAAAAAAAAATAGTTATTCACTGAACTTTCTTTATTTCTTTCCTTTTCACAGAATTAATCTTTAGAAAAATAAAAGGGTGGAAGAGGTGGAACTTCAGGTAAGTACGGGGATGACCCGATGAGCGTGTGAGCTTGGGATGACCTGAGCATGTGATCTGTGGATGACCTGATAATTTGACCTTGGGATGACCTTGGGAGTGAGTCATCTGTCCAATGTACTGGGACTCACCAGCTTCTTCCTCTTGTCCTGCTCTGTGGGCGGCTCCTCGTCGTCGCTCAGTTTGGGCTCCTCCATGCTGGACATCAGCATGCAGCTGGAGAACGCAGAAGAGAGTTACAACACACACGTGAGCATGCACATTCTTACAGGCGCACACACACACACACGTGGAGAGGCAGCCAACATAAATGTGAGCACACACAGGAACACCCTGGACAAGTGGTGAGAGTCACCAATCTGAACACAGGTGCTTTAGCTGGACATGCCAACCAACAGCCCCGACACACAGCTCCTACACTGACTTCAAATGTACAAATCAACACAAGCTCTGGCTATCTATGTTATATCAAAGTTTTTCATCAGAAAGACAGAAATATTAATCTGCACACACAGAAGTGTATACAGACACACACACACACACACACAAACGCACACACACGTGCACGCACACAGACGCACGCACACACACACAGATTCAATCCACATTGTGATTCATAGCACTGTGCTTAATCCACTTTTTTTCTTTCCTTCTCGTTCACCATGAAATACGACGCAGCGACAGAGACTAATCCCTCAGGCTGCAGCCGTTCTCTCAGCCAGCTCAGGGCTAGCACTGGACCCCGCGCTCCCTGTGCGCCCAGCGAAACACGCTGAAAAACCAGCGCGCGGCTTTCCCTGGAAAAACGTCACGCGGACGCGCATTCATTTCAGAAAGAAATCATAATCCCAGCGCAGCGTACGCTATTGATTTTCCCGCCGCGTAGTAGACATTCCACGGGCTGCTGCTCTGTGGTCGGAGGACACGGAAACGGCGGCGAAAAGCTGCGATGGGGAAGGGGGGGTGAGAAGGCCCACTTTCATTACCAGCTTATTCCATCACATGCATGATCAATTCCACAATTCACAACAGGCTTTAAGGAACCGCCATAAATTACACCTTCGGATTGGGTGGGATAACGGGGGGGGGGATTATTCAATTGCACGAAAAAAAGGAATAAAAAGAAGGAAGGTATTTCACACTGCGCTGAGTGTGAATTGTGCATTAGGAAGGCGCTTCTACCGTGCGGTCACAGAAAAACCTGTTACGTAAAACGGGTTTGTGTTCCGTGACCCCAGCTGAGCGTGACCGCACCGTCAAGTGTTCAGGGTACAGAAGTGCGCCGTTAAGAGGTAAATTCCCTGCACTTCGTTTAACCCGCGCGCTGTCGCGTATGTTTACCGCCATAGTAATCTCTACGCTCTACGCCCAGCTTGACCGGGTTTCATCCATTATAGCTCAAAATCCTTTTGAAAATTCTGTGTTAAAAATTTACTTCTGTGGCCCGTTAATAAAATTATATATATAGAATGAAAGAATGAAGCAAACTGTGTTAGGCCACACAAATATAGGCATCTGTTCATTCTTACGTGGTGTGGCCGATATGGTCAAAACGCTTTGTTGCAAACTCTGCAGAGTGCAAGCAGTTACCGCCATAGTTGTTAGGGTAATTCTCCGTCTGTATAGAGCACCAAGTATTTTTGTTATTCTTGGCACTGCACAATAAAGCAGTGTAAGTGTTTCTCCTGACACGGGCTGCCCGGCTCTTTTCATTGGTGCTCAGCTTACTCTTTGAAGGTTCCGGAATCTGGGTCTTCCGACATCACGTCGTGCAGGGATTCCACGCAGACGTTTATGATCCCACAGAACTTGTCCTGGATCACACTGCAAACCAAAACAAAAAAATAAACAATCAAATTCACTCATTCATTTATTAAACGGATAAAATAAATGCCAGTGGGAGGAATTTTGGTCAATCTGACTGAATAGGACCATTTACCTGCCATACTGCCATAAGGCAAAAAAAAACTGGAAATAGAATGTGTTTATGAGAGTGCCACAAAGACAAATAATTAAATAAAGTAATAATTAAACAAATCTGCAAATATTAAAAATAATTATAATATAAAAATACAATAAAATGTTTTAAATGTTGAAATATAAATGTATGTACAATTCATGAATGAAGTAAAATTTTTCTAAATTCATTTTCAAATTCATTTTCTGATTTATTTTCACATTTATTTATTCATTATACTGTATTTCTCTATTTATTTATTTTTAGATTATTTTATTTATTCATTTTTATATTATCACATTTATTTATTACTTAATTCATTAATTTATCTATCATTATGCCACTCTCTGTATTCCATAAGGATCCATAAGAGAACCATACAACATATAAATACCCCAATTAAAACATTCCAATTTAATTTCCCTCTCCGGGATGTTTTCGACAACTGCAAGGGGATTGAGTAAGAAAACCAGAACCATCAGAATTATGGAATGGACCTGGAGAGACCGCGCAAAAAACATTTACACACTAAATCTGAACGGGACAACTATGAGAATTCACCCTCCCCCTTACGTGCAGTGAGCTGCTTGTTAAAATTCAGCTGAGCTTGACCTCGATCAAGCCTGTGAACTTTTTCGCAATGCGTGCTACATCAAACTTAACTGCCGTGACTGAAACACTCATTTACGGCCCGAGGGGATTCCATACTCTCCGACGAGAGTACGACAGTGTTACTAGTGCCAACACAAACAAAACTTTTTAAGGACATTCAAGAACAAAAGTTTTAAAAAGACTTTATATGTATACAATCGATCTTATGAGACTTTACTTTTAAGTGAAACCCTTTTTACTGCAAATTCCCACGTTATAAGCAGTTTATTTACAGGAGATTGCCTGCTTTGGAAAACAGAACACTGGTGGCGCTGAATTCACAGCGGTGTTGAGTAAAATTTTATTCTGCGTGCATAATCGCAGTTTTGTGAAATACGCAAACCGACATACATTTCAAGCCCACAAGTACGTCAAGCGGCTTTACAATACAGCGTAAAAGCCGCAGCGCTTGCGGAACCAGGGTTCTGCTGTGCTCGAAATTGAGCGCTTTCAAGGTTTTTTCAAGGTTTATCCAATGCGCATAACCAGACGGCACGCTTTAACTCCCTGACTGCCATAGGAGCCACCTGCGGAGTCTGAACAAACGATCATGTTTTCGGAAATTGTGCCAGGGGCATGTTAGCGGTGGACGCGATGGACGCGTTGTACAGCGGCTAGAAAACCGGGCTTAAAGTAAAAGGTTGCGGATTCAATTCCCTGCTGGGGCACTGCTGTTGCACCCTTGAGCGAGGCACTTAACCCGAATTGCTTCAGCAGACTATCCAGCTGAATAAATGGATTGTATGCAAGAAATGTAATCTCTGTAAGTATCACAAAAAAAAATTATTTGGCAGAAAGTTCTAGGTTCCCGCAGGAAAGCCACTCCGCTACTGCCGTAGCATCACGATACGAGTAAAACCTCTAACAAACCCCTCTGGCTTGTACAGCCAAAAAACACACACAGATCCAGTGCACCAGGGATCTCAGTCTTTTATCGCTGATGCCTCTGATCATTCCGCCTGCCTACAGCAGTGTTTGCCCGAGAATAAGTTAGAAATCCACTCAATCATTCCCCTCGTTTTCACTTCATCTTATTTTTCTTTCTGCGTTTGCCTTTCAGATCCAGTAAACGCGGGATCTCAAACTCCAGTCCAAGACGGCTGCAGTATCTGCAGGCGTCTCTCAGAATTCCATTTAGAACACTTAATTTGATCAGGATGAAGAAAAGATGCTGCGGTCCTCCAGAATATGAGTTTGAGATCGCTGCGGCAAATGGAGGCTCCCAGCCAAAAAGCGAAACCACCATTTTGACCAAACCTAAAAAAAATTTAAAAAAGGTTTTGGAAGTAACTTTGCTACCTTTGGGGAGGGCATGAAAGAGCTGGATTAACTCCCAAAATCCAGTGGAGCGGAGAAAAGGTTCTAATTTCAGAGCGGTTAATAACGTTTGGGGCTGTTTTTAAAGAGCCTACCTCCATGGCAGTGGAAAAGTGGAGCCTTTCACATGAAAATGCTGAGGTGAGCTCTTCAGGAATCCTGAGCAGTTTCGGGGCAAAATAATTAATTCTGTTTCACAGAGGACACTGAATTTACACCCCAACACCAAGGAACCCAAACAGACATTGCACAGTTGAGGCCAACAGCCTCTGTTTGAGATCCAGCTACGTCTGCCTGACAGGATTTTTCAGTGAAGATTTTGCGAAGGGAGGAAAAAAGATTTCATATTGAGCAGCACGGCAGGATGAAAAAGTGCAGACTTTTAGCTTTAATTTGAGGGTTTTTACATTCATATCGGGTGAACAGTGAAGCAATTGTAGCCATTTTATACATAGTCCCCCCAATTTAAGGTACCAAAAGTAATTGGACAAATTAACATAAACTTTAATAAAGTTATCATATTTAATATTTAGTTGCATATCCTTTGCATGTCATGACTTCCTGATGTCTGTGACCTAACAACATCAAAATTATCTTGATACTCTTACAACCAATACTATAATCTTTCTGTATTTGAATGGATCTCTATGGAAATTGGGGGGTGGGACTAGATTAAGCTGTAAATTACATGGGAATAGTATGGAACAGATGGATGGCTACATGTCTGTAAGTCATCAAGAGTCTGATGTATCAAACTAGCCTCAAAGCATCACTCTGCTGCCAGATATGCAGTAGATATGGATGGATCACTTAAAGGGTAATTTCTCCTGACAAATTTTCCTATTGAACTCTATGGAAAAATAAATCAGGAGAAGAAACCCTTCAAGTTATCCATCCATATCTACTGTATTTCTGGCAGCAGAGTGATGCTTTAAGGCAGTGTTTTTCAACCTTTTTTGAGCCAAGGCACATTTTTTACATTAAAAAAAAATCCTGAGTCACACCACCAACCAAAAGCGTTACTAATTAAGTGAAGTTGGATAATTTCCCACGGCACACATGACGATCTCTCATGGCACACTAGTGTGCCGCGGCACAGTGGTTGAAAATCACTGCTTTAAGGCATGTTTGATACGTCAGACCCTTGATGACTTAGAGCTACCATGGGTTCCATACTGGTCCAGTGTAATTTACAGCAAAATCTAGTCCCACCCCCCAATTCCCATAGAGATCCATTCAAATGCAGACGTGTTATAGTATCGCTTGTCAGAGTACCAGAAAATAAGATATCAAGAGTCTTTTGATGTTGTTGGGTCACAGACATAAGGAAGTCATGGCATGCAAAGGATATGCCACCAAATATTTAAAATGATTACTTTATTATATATATATATAAATGCAGGGGTGCCAATAATTGTGGCACACGTGGTTTTGTTAAAAATAATTATTTCTTGATGAGATTTTTTTTCCTCATAATACATTTACTGCAATTAAAGGTTAGATTTTTCTCATTTTTTCAGTGTGAGATTAAGGTAATTCACCAAATGGTAAATTTTTTATAACCCTTTTTACTCATCTTTATCAGGGGTGCCAATAAAAGTGGAGGGCACTATATATATATATATCAAAACTTTTCAAAAATGGAGCAACCAACACAAATCCAATAAAACCTCCATCAGGAAAGGAAAAAAATATTTTATTCTTTTTAGACTGCCACAAAGTGCTATAATCCATTTAGTAAACTGCCACTGCCTTTGTTTACAGTTCTGGGCTACTAAAAGCCATGAAGGCATGACAATTACTACAAATCACAAAACCCAATTTCTTAAGACTGACACTGTTAAACTTTAAAAAAGCACACAGAAAGGTCAAAGTATTACAGCTCGCCCTAGTACCCCTTTTTCAGACTGGTTCGGTGAGCATACCGACAGTAAAAACACCCCAAGTTTGTCAGTTTATCCAAATCCCAAACATAGACTTTCAACTCAGGAAAACTTTCAGACAGCAACCATCTGACAGTAAAAGTGTTAAAGCTAGAGGGTGAAAACTAAATATTTATCTTAAAATAAGAGAATTCTGTGGAGAGCCTTGCATCAAAAACATCTGTTATAGGCTGAGAAAAATTATTATTTTTCAAAGCTTTTCTTCTTTTATACTCGCTGCAAAACTTTTCAGAGTACCTCTAAGTCACAAATTAAGTCAATAAAATCATACGATTGATCGGATGGGAAAAGCGGTTCCATTAAAAACGTGGATGGCATGAAAAAAAGATTTTGCAAAAATGAAAATCACAAATTGACATTAAGCGGAGACGAGGCTTTTGGCTGGAATCCCATCTTCCCGTTCCTTGGCAACCAACCCTTTTGAGTCCCTTTTGTAAAGGCAACAGTGCAATTTTCAGTTATACATATTCATAATCGGCGCACTCCGTCAGCGACGCATGCACGTACGCACAGACACACAAACACAAGAGAGCCCATTTCATTCAATCGTTGTGAGAAACATTAAAATCAGTCTACAAAGCACACAAGTGATCGCGTTCTCCAACAACTGTGTCACATTAGAGGATGAAAGACAGTCATTGAAAAAAGAAGCATGTGAGAGACTAGCAAAGAACAAAAAAAACCAGAAAATTGTCGTTTGAACCCTTCTGCAAAACTTGTTGCTGTGTAATTAGCATGCTCTGCCGAACTCAAACTGTTCCTCACTCTCAGAAAAATGCTTCCTTTGAGTTGCTGAAGGAAGTCAGGGTTAGGCTTGATCAGACAGATGAAAGCAAAAGTGTATATTAGACAAAATGGCAAACACTGACCTTCAACATTACAATAAACCTGTGCAAGCTTGTCTCAGTGGCTCAGTCAGTGCAGGCAGGGGCTCAGTCAGTTAGAGCAGTCAATTAGCTCAGTCAATAGTCACTGGCTCGCCTCTGCACTATGTGTGGCCTGTTGGGTGTAAAATAGTCATGGGCTCTCCTGTAGTACTGTTTGTGGCCTGTAGGGTGTAAAATAGTCACAGGCTCTCCTGTAGTACTACGTGTGGCCTGTAGGGTGTAAGATAGTCATCGGCTCTCCTGTAATACTGTGTGGCCTGTAGGATATAAACTAATCTCCTTTAGTACTGTGTGTTCCGCAAAATCACTGAGGGGAAAAATGGAGATGACAAATGATAAGAGAAAAAAAAATGAATAAGGAATGCCTCTGTTTGAATGCCTCAAAACAAATCCCTGTTTGATCCATCTGCTTTATCACAACAGTGAAACTAGTCTGGTTTTTCCATTCGCTCCCATTAGCATTCCTCATCTCCAACCCTTTCATTCGGAAACTCATATAAAGCCAAGCAGATACGGTTGAAAATGTAATGGAACCAAAGTTCTATGGGACCGTTTGCAGAGAATGCCCCATCATATTTTTCTCTTCGGAGTGGATATTGCACAATTAACCCCCTTTTTTTTTTTTGAGGGGGGGGGGGTTGGAACAGGGGAATTTAAACAAGTCCCACCGGTCCAAACAGCGTGCTCAAGATGCTTCCTTCATGTCAAATTACAACTCTCAATTCTGAAGAGTGAAAAAAATCTAATTGAATTCCTGATTTCCATGTCATCACTGCGGACATTTTACCAAACGGAAACGCAGACGAAACGGAAACGCAGACGAAATGGAAACGCTTCAATCACGGCAGGCGGCAGATCTCTTATTATTCTTTTTTTTACATTTCATAACAATTGCAACAGTTTATCATTCAATGCATTTTAAATTACAAAAGGGAATGTCAACTCAGGGGACAATTGGACTGCTGTTGTCTTGGTTTTATCAATACTGATCTGGAAAAGTGTTACTTTGTCTGCACATGCGTGTGTATGTGTGCGCATACATGTGTCAGAGTGTCTGTGTGTCTGTCTGTGAATCTGCATGTCTGTGTGTCCTTCTGTGTACCTGCCTGTGTGTGTGTATATCTGCATGCGTGTCGGTGTTTGTGTGCATGTGTGTGTTCTCTGGTCCATTAGAATGCTATACACTCATGAGCTCACACTTACAAAGATGCCTGTCATTCGTTAAGGCCGACTGTCTTTTCCAAATACACAATCCCGTGTGAATGTGACAAGTGTTTCTTGTTTCTTGTTTTCTGGGCGCGTCTCGGGTCACAAGTGGAGTGATCCCAGGCGTGTACCCTACGACAGCAGGTCGTATCCACGACCTCCTTGTCCAAAAAGGTCACTGATTTGACGAGGCAGAACTGACCCTGGCAACAAACTGCTTACAGCCTGACCCCCAGCATTAGTAAACTGGAGCGGCCCAGTAATTCGGAAACACTTTCCTTCCTTTCTTCGGAAGCCAATTAGGATTTGTCAAGATTTGTCAGGCACCGGCTGCCCGCCTTGATTTCCTGCCGCCTCTCGCACATCGCAGGCAGGTACTATAAACAATGAGTCCGAAATTCCTCCGGGGGGCGAGACCGGATTTGCAGCTCGGGACGCAGAACCAGAACCGTAGATGAGTCGGGATTCATCGGCACAGAATCTCACTTCCCCAACCTCCTCCTTGGGCGGGGCAGAAACAGCCTGTTGCCCTGGTAGGGAGGAAGTGGCCACCACTCAAGCTGCTGCTGCTTTGGAATGGTGACACAGTCTTTTATTATTCATCTCTCAGGTGAGGATTAGGAGCCCTCGCTAAAGACCCGGTCATGTTCAGGTCAGTGGCCTGAACTGATGAGGTTGATTTCCCCGCTCCCTATGCCAGAGTAATGAGCCTGAATCCTGCCCAGTGCCTTCACACATTTAAAGTGCCTGTTAACAGCTTATGTAACAGTACCTGACAACCAGGTAAATGGTAGTAGTTACCTGTCCACCAGGTGAGCATGGGTAGTTACCTTTAGGCCAGGTAAATGGTAGTTACCTGTCCACCAGTGAGCAGGGATAGTTACCTTTAGGCCAGGTAAACGGTGGTAGTTACCTGTCCACTAGGTGAGCAAGGGTTGTTACCTTTAGGCCAGGTAAATGGTGGTAGTTACCTGTCCACCAGGTGAGCAGGGGTAGTTACCTTTAGGCCAGGTAAATGGTGGTAGTTACCTGCCCACCAGGTGAGCAGGGATAGTTACCTTTAGGCCAGGTAAACAGTGGTAGTTACCTGTCCACCAGGTGAGCAAGGGTAGTTACCTTTAGGCCAGGTAAATGGTGGTAGTTACCTGTCCACCAGGTGAGCAGGGGTAGTTACCTTTAGGTCAGGTAAACCATGGTAGTTACCTGTCCACCAGGTGAGCAGGGGTAGTTACCTTTAGGTCAGGTAAACCGTGGTAGTTACTTGCCCACCAGGTGAGCAGGGGTAGTAGATAGCTACCTGTAAACCATGTGAGAAGGTATAGTTACCTGTGGACCAGGTGATTAGGGGTAGCTACCTGTAAACCTGTTGAGTAGGTATAGTTACCTGTGGACCAGGTGAGTAAGGGTAGTTACCTGCAAACCATGTGAGTAGGTATAGTTACTTGTGGACCAGGTGAGTAGGGATAGTTACCTGCAAACCATGTGAGTAGGTATAGTTACCTGTGGACCAGGTGAGTAGGGGTAGCTACCTGTAAACCTGTTGAGTAGGAATAGTTACCTGAGGACCAGGTGAGCAGGGGTAGGTGAGCTTACCTGTTGTCTGAGGGTAGCAGAGACAGCAGTGTTAGGGAAGAGAGCTTCCTCCTCTCCGGTTGGGTGATGTTATCCATGCGGTCCACCCACATCTCAATCAGACTGCCCAGGAGCTGGTCTGCCTGTCACAATCAAACCACACCCACCCACTCTCAGTAACAGCAGAAAAACCACAAAGTGATTTCACCTTGACAAAAAAATACCTCTCTTCTCTCTCTTGTTCTCACTCTCTCCCTATTTTTTGTGGCCCATTTTCTATGTCTCTGTCTTTCTCTCTTTCTTTCGCTCCCTCTGTCCTCACTTTCTCTCCCTCCCTCCCTCACACACACACACAAAATGGAATCCTCCCGCTGTAGCATTTGAGTCAGGAACTCCTGAGTAAATTAAGTCCCATCCAGCTCTACCTCGGATTACTTGGGTTTAACACTTGTGTCCCTGTGTGTCTGTGCGACACCCTCGTCCACGGTGACTTACACACAGGTGTGACAGCATGACACACTTCACACACGCTTGCCATTCCAGACATTCTTATACATGCAAATGAGACGCCATGAAGTGGCTTTTACATAAAGGAGAACTCAGCGGAGCACTGATCCAATTACACAGCTAGCTATCCACGCAGAAAAGTCAGTCAAAGTTTTGTTTTAATTTTGTTTCCCTCGGAATGGGAACATAAATACAATGCCTTATACTATAAATATTTATTTATGCAGATATATATAAATAACTGGGTGAATAAAATAAAAGAGCCTTTTCAAATTAAATTTCAAACGCATTATATTTACAAATATGTGTGCATGTGTGTGCGCGCGTGTGTATTTATGTGAAATCATAGTTTTTTTAGTTTTTTTAAAACATATTTACTGTGAAACACTGAGGAGGAAAATCATTCTAAATTATGGACCAAAACACAGATTTTTAAGCAGCCATTCATCTGGGTATCGATAAGGTCACATACCAGGAAATGACAAATGAAAGGCGGTGTGAAAAAGGAATAAGAACAAGCTAACAGACAGAGGGACAGAGAGAGACAGACAGACAAACAGACGGGCGGACGGATGGACGAAGGCTGCAGAGATCCTCACCTCCTGCTGTATGTCCGCAGCCATCTGCGTGAGGAGGGAGAAGAAGAATCCGGAATTCTGCAGCAGGACTCTGCCCGTCACGCCCAGGTACGTGGACATCACCACCGGATACCTCTGCAAAGCCAGCCCACACATAAACAAAGCGCTTAGCAATAATATTACAGTCAACGCGCTACAATAACAATAACTCAACTCAATTACATCTTCTTAGTGAACAGGTTTTTACAGAGACGCTTTCACTGTAGAATACGAAATGGGAGAGCCTTAACCGCACATCATCATGATTAACAATAATAATAAACATAAAAACAACTAAATTAAAGATGAAAACGGCTTTGTTTCGAGCTTATTGCATACAGAGAGGGATTTAGAGCTTCAGGTGAACTGTTTTTTCTTTTCTCCTGGTGTTTTGAATCCCTCTGGAAAGCACAGTGCGACAACCTGATGATTGACAGATTGACTGCTTGACTGCTTGACGTTGCTCGCTTGCTTTTGGGTGGCTTGTGCATGTATGCGCCTCAGGCATTTTGATTGCGCGCGCCTCTGTCGCAGGTAAACTCACCTCTCCGTCCACGATCCCCCGCAGTACTGCAGGTAGGAGGGGCTGGAACATGTGCGAGCCCAGAATGGGACTCACCTTTATAGCTATTTCAACCACCTAGAGGAGAGAGGGAGAGAGAGTGAGAGAAGAGAGAATAGAAGAATCATTAACTGTGGCTGTACAGGGAACCAGCATGCACAGTGACTGAGGTTCAGAGACAGTATGCCTAAGACTCATTTTTGAGACACTTACGGAAAGAGAGAGAAAGAGAGATGTGAAACTGTCTAATAGCTGTGAAAGTGGAGCCGTGCACACACTGACACGCAAGCACGCACGCACACACACAAGCACGCATGCACGCACGCACGCACGCAAGCACGCACGCACGCACGCAAGCACGCACGCACACACGCAAGCACGCACGCACGCACACACGCAAGCACGCACGCACGCACACACGCAAGCACGCACGCACACACACAAGCACGCACGCACGCACGCACACACGAAAACCATACAATTCCTTTAAAGCAATAAGGTCTTTCAATGGCGCGCATCGCTAAATACAAACACACGTAAACACAACCACATATAGAAATTTGTGAAACGCACTGCTGCACGTTGCACATATACACACGTGCAAAATCTCTTTCATTAACATTTTTAAAAAATTTGTTTCTGATTTTTTCCCTTTTTCTCCCAATTTGGTAGCCAATTGAACCCCTATTCTAATTCAATTCCCCCCCATGTAGCAACCGCTAGAGAACCACTGCTACACAACCCCGTCAATCGGTATTAGTTGTGGAAGTCGTGGCCATGTCCTCTACAGCCATGGTTCTCAACCTAGGGGTCGCGACCCCCCCGGGGGTCGCGAGATCATTTGCGGGGGTCGCAGGACGAGTTCCAAAATGTACAAAAAAAAAAAAAAAAAATTTTTGTTAGCAAAATTTAAAAAAAAATCAATTTAAAATGTAAAGCCTAAATATATTTCATTATGTTCCCAACTGCAATATTTGGGACTGATGTATACATCATACTGTATGATGTGCCTGCCAATAAACCACAACACTTCCAATTGTAGCTATTCGGTGGTGGTAGCCTATGTATTTCATAATTCATAATTGTTTTGGACCCCAACCCCACAACACTAAACTGATTTTACATCAAGTCGCATTATGTATTGTAGCGTTTCGCAGCCACAAGGAAGGCACGCGGGGAACGTAAATACCGAACGCAAGAAATAATAGGCAAATGTTTAAAGAAAATCACTGGCTTTATTTCTAGCACAGGAAAAACAGGCAACTATAGTTCAATCCAGCAGTTACAAGCAGACAACCTTCTCATTCAGTTATAATTCAGTTTCTCACGCTGTCACACTCAGACAAATGGCTTTATACCCCTTTTCTCCTCCGCTGCGTCTTTGAAAAACTTAATTCGCTTAACTTGTCTCTCCAAGGCCCCAACACAAACATTCTAACATTGTCCGATAAAGTTAATGGATTCTCAAAGAAATTGGAGCGCTGGGCTGCGCGAGTGGAAAGCGGCAATGTTGAAATGTTCCCCGAACTCGACGATTTCTTACAGGAGAAAAAGCTGAACGTGAAAACAATAAAAAGAGTCATCATTATTCATCTCCGAGGCCTCCTTGATGAATTCAAGAAATACTTCCCCAAAGATCAGGAGGACAATGAATGGGTGCGGCAACCTTTTATTGCCTCTGGGAATCACCTCCCATCCGAACGTGAGGATGCGCTCCTTGACCTCGCAAGCGACCGGACCCTAAATACTTTGTTTGAATCGAAGCCACTGGATGAATTCTGGCTCATTGTGGCAGGGGAATATCCAGCACTCTCAAAGGCTGCAATGGAAAAACTTACACCTTTCGGGTCCACGTATTTATGCGAAAATACTTTCTCAGCGTTGACCTATATAAAAAACAAACAACGATCGCGGCTGCGCGTGGAGGATAGTCTCCGTGTCGCTGTATCCAGCATCCAACCACGAATGCAGCACCTGTGTTCCCGCAAGCAGGCCCAGCCCTCACACTAAAAGCAAGCTGCATGTAGCCTATGTCATTTTTGCAATGCTGTTTTTTAATTTATTATTGTTATTAAGTCTATAATTTGTTGGCGAAGCGGGCAACTTGGGAGGGAGAGGGTAGGGTCAAAATTATTCAGTCGCAGGACTAGGACAGCAGAATTGCTTTTGCGGGACAATGCGGGACACGTGGGAGAGGGGAAAACAATTGATTTATTTTTTTTATTTATCATTTAAAATGCCTTTATTTCATATTCGACGGTATATATAGCACATTTTGTTATTAAACTGCTGTAAATCGTCAGTAGGCTATGGAATGTTTATCTTGTTATTTTAACAACAGGCTTAAAAACGGATCTTATGCAGGAAGAGAAAATTATGCAAACAGACGGTATTACCGGTAACGATACTTTCTGGATACATTGTTGCATGTTGAACCGTTGCTTTCAAAACAAGCTTGAAAAATTACTGTTCGAACTTGTATTTCTTGTTGGAACGGGCAGCATCTAGCAGGGCCTCGAACTTCGAAACGACCTGGTTAAATATCCCGTCGGAGTCTTCCTTGTGGTCACCGTAAAAGTCTTTGACTTTGTGTTGCCGTCTTTTGGTTTCGAGAAAAAGCTCGTCATAGTGTTAGCATTCCTTTGCTGTGCATTTTCTTGTGAGCCTCACCATCACCATGCCTTTTTGACACCGATGCGCGTTAGCTCTATTTTTTTAAACCAATGACGTTTACCCAATAACGGCATTTTAAAAATAATATTAAATAATAATAACATTTTTTTAACATGATCTTTGAAATGCGGGACATTGTTCTGTTCATGCGGGATGCGGGACAAACGTTCCATTTTTCGTGGTCACCCTAGGAGAAGGGGGTCGCCAGTCTCCACCCACATCTTTTAGGGGTCGCGAGCTGAAAAAGGTTGAGAACCACTGCTCTACAGGACGTAGCTCCGCGAGCTCCTGACCGTGACACGCCCTAGGTCCCCGTGCGCAGCGATTCTCTCCGAGCCCCTCCCCCCACCCGGAAGCAGCCGCCAATTGCTGCTTCCACAGGGCGCCGGCCACGCTCGGATATGGCAGGACCGGGGCGCGAACCCCGATCCTCGGAGCACAACTGCGCTGACTGAAAGTCAGCGCTTTTACCGTTGAGCTAACGCGGCAGCCCCTCTTTCATTAACATTACATGTGCATAATGTTGCATTAAACCATTTTCGCCGATGTCGTTTAATGGAAATGGACGACAGCGCCACATCCGCAGAACAGAGTCACGTCATCAGCAAGAGGGGTCATTTTAAACGATCCAACAAGAGAAGATCACATACTTTTAAAAAAAAAAATTTAAAAAATGAAAAAAGAGAGAAGGAATCTCGCTTCAGTCATAAAAAGATGGCAAGGGTTTTTTTTTTTTTTTTTGGAAAACATTTCAAGGCTTTTATTTGATTCTGAGAGCGGCTTCTGAAGCCCTTTTAGTGCAGATTAAGGCAGAAGGAGTGGGCATTGGAAGAGTTCTTGTGCAAGGGCTCGACAATGGACGGGGGTGTGTGTGTGTGGGGGGGGGGATCCCTGGAGTTTAAGCTGCCAGGCTGTGGGCGTTTGGGCTCAAACAGCTAATTAATCCGCTGGGTGATTAGCAAGGAGGGATACTGACATAAAGAAAAATAGGAGAGACAGAGAGATAGGGAGTGACAAAACTGAGAGAGAGAGAGCAAAAGAAAAGAGAGCGAGCAAGCAAAAAGGAGTGAAAAAATTGAGAGAGGGGGAGAGAGCGTGCAAAAAAAAAAAAAAAAGAGGACACTTGGTTCATTAAACCGTGCTCCATTCGATCTGAAGCGAGGAGTCACAACCTTCTTAGATATTTATCACCTGCTCAAGCGGTTCTTTTTCTCTTTTCATTTCCCCCTCCACCTCTTAAAAGTGTGTCCTTAAAGAAGATCAAAACATGAAATAATAATCTTCACCAGCCACAGTAATAGTTTGGCCATGTAAAATGCAAATACATAACTACAAAAAAGGGTCTGTGACATTTGGCCTGTTGCTTCAAGATATGAAAGATAGAAACATTTTCTGGCTGCTACCAGCCATTAAAAATTAAGTACAGTTTAATTAATCATTAATTACACAGATTGTTCACATAATTACCAACACAGTCACTCAAAGCCGTTATGAACATGGAACACATGTCATACCTGTGCGGAACAAAAAAAGGTCAGGGAACCGTGTTCGCAACAGAAGGTTGCTGGTTCAAATCCCTGCATTTGAGGAAGGAGCTTAACCTGAACAGTTTCTGTAAAAAAATTTTAACACTACCACGCCATATGCAACATCCCACCTGGGTTGCGCTTTGAGTCCCGAGGGTATCGAAAACAGCCAGTATTTTGTGCCACAACCCTCCCCACAACATCAGTTGAAGTAAAGAGGTTGGAGAGGGAGGGATTTATTTAGTCAATTAAACTATGGGTTGAACAGGCAACCAGAGAGAGTGAGATCCAGAATGGCCGATTGGCCAGAAGCCCAGGGGAACCTCCTCCTCTATGATGAGAGCAGCCGGATCATTACTGGCCAGAGTGAGTCAGCACTCACCAACACGACATTCATGTTTAGTCACAAGGGGTTCTGAGCTATTTTTATGAGCCATTGAATTACAAGGCCTTCGTAGGACACAGAATCTGCTTGTTTTCTTCTTAAATGTGTCATTTTATATAAGGAATATATATATATATATATATATGAAATCATGTTCTTTTTTCATTTTCTTTTGTAGCAGATGACTAGGGGCACATAGGGGCACAGAGTGTAGCTTCATAGTCTACACAGGGTATAGTTTCAAAGACTTCGAGACAGGGATTTTAACATGACAATTTCTGCTATAATTAAGAGTGGAAAAAAGAATTCAACAGTAAAAAGGAAGGAAAGTGAGAGAATGAGAGAGCGAGAGAGATGAGAGAGGGAGTGAAAGAAACCAAAACAACTCCACATTTTAGTAGGGGAGAGGAATTATTGTGAGGTACTGCAAGCACAATGTTGAACCTCACACTACAAACTTGAGGAACAGCGAATGACTCGACATGAATCAAAAATGTATCTTATTTTCTACAGGATTATTAGTAAATAACTTCCCTTTAACTTTCTTTCGTTATGCGTGTAAATCTATCTGTGCTTTGGCAGTATGCGATTTCTCGCGTCGTGCCAATACAGTAATCTTGAGTTTGAATGAAAGGGAGAGAAAGAAAGAGACGAGCGGGGGTGCCACGCGGGATTTCCGGCCCCGTGTAAAGATCTCACATTGGGCCCCACCACCCCATCCCTCCCTGCACAACTGCAGCACAATCTTTTGAGGCCTCCTGTCAGTAAAGACCCTTGGAATTGTCCTAACCCCCCCCACCAAAACGGCACTCATGGTGACAGAGTGACAAAAGAGTGACAGAAAAAGAGTGAGTGAAAGAAAGAGGAATCAGAGTTTTTGGCGTCAGCAGCAGAAGTGAACGTTGACGATTTGCCACTTTTTGACACCGAAGCTGCGCAGAGCCTGAGGAAGCCGGCCTTGGGAAAGAGACGGGATATCCTGCATGAGCAACAGACCGTGTACAATACCAATACATACAAATGTAGAACGTTTCATCGAATGATGTGAACATGGGAAAGAACCGCTGTGGGGTCCACAGTGAGCAGACGTGTTGGATGGAAAGAGAGCTTCCCCCTTGTGTCTCTGCTAACAGACTCAGGGACACAATTTAAATTCTTGTCATGGACCACACTCCCAAAAGAGCTCACTCAGTCCCTCACCCTCGCTCTCTCTCTAACCCTCTCGTTCTTCCTCTCTCCCCCTGCGCCCATCTTCATCACTCTCTCCCCTTTTATCCCTCTCCACATCTAGCTCTTGCTCTCTCATTCTCTCTCACTCCCCCGTCTCATCCTCCCTTATATTTTCACCGTCCTTCCTCCTCCTTATCTCCCCTCCCTCTTCCTCCCTCCCTCCCTCTCCCCTCCACGCAGGACGCAGAGAGCATGCGGTAAGGGGGAAGTGAAATCCAGAGCTCATAAGGGCAGTTATTCACAAGGCCTTATTAAAGTTTATGAAATACACACTGACACTTCTGCCGGCAGGAGAGGAACAAGGCGGCCATTTGTAAACAAACAGAAAACAAACCGTGCGCGAAAGTGTTTCAGGGGATATCGTAGATTAAACAAATGAGCATTACCCACACTGCGAAGGAGAAAATGGCATTCAGAAACACTGCCGCTGCAGGAACAAAATTACCTCCACAGCTTGAGAGCAAGTGTACAATATTACTATAATGATGCAGTGTAATAATCACGGAACTGGGCTCGCAGCCTCGGAGGTTGCAGGTTTGATTCCCAGGTGGGGCACTGCCATTGTGGGCTAGAGAAAAGTACCAGAACTGCTTCAGTGAAATGACATGAAAAGGCCATAGCCACACCTCCCCACTGACATAAATAGGTTGTAGCCAGCCCTCTACCCCACCCCCCGGCACTACTTTAAATTTATGTCTTTGAGTGTCTGACCCTCTGATGGATGAGTACAAATGCTTAAGGATGAACTCCGGTTCAGTCATTCATCAAATGGCAGTTTCCTCGGGTCCAAGGAAAAACATTTTTCCAGGACAGGCTGGTCGAGCATCATTAAATATCACCTCTACCTTGCGGAGGGAGGAATTAGCGGGTGTCGTTTTTTAAAAAGCTCTCGCTGTCTGTCGCCCGTGACATAAGACGAATCCCCTGTGCCTTCCCAGCAGCCTTGACGTGACAACGTCTGTGAAATTGGAGGCTGTCACCAGACAGAAATTTACAGCCCAGAAAGAAATGGCGCTCCTGCACACAATCCTCCAGGGGTGTCTCGCATTCAGAGTGCCACAGGTGGAAAGGAATAATTAAAAAAAGTTATGTTTTCTCGCTTCCATTCCATCCCCATCACGTGACAAGGGACTCTATTGCCAGTGTGCTGTGCCTCTCCATTATCACATGACAAGGGATCCTGTCAGTGTGCTGAGCCTCTCCATCATCACATGACAAGGGGCCCTCCCCATCACAGGAGCTACATGTTCACATACAGGCGTGAATACTGCCATTTCAAGCATGCCAATCATTCACAGGGAAACGGAATCAGAAAACATCCACAGAAACCGACTCAAAGTTACAGAAAATGAAATATAATTATATTTTTAAACAATTTAAGAAAATGGCACACTTGTAAATACATCATAAACTATTAATTTATTTGATTGAATGAGTTTATTTTAATGTGAATTTAAATTAACTGCAATGTACCTGGAAAAGTGCAATTAAAGGCTGATGACAGTCAGCATGGAATCATACTGAACAAAGAGCTGATTAACAGTGCAAAATTAAACCAAAGAAAGTAATTTGACTCCAGGAGTGTGCAACTTTCATTCACTTTTTTGTTTAGTCAGCAAATCGTGAGTAAATGTATCGTTAAGCAAGAACCCTATTGAACAATTAATTTGAGGCAATCCATGGTTCCATGCATCACCCAAAGCATCTTGGAGCAATTTGTTTATGCTAAACCAGAAGAGATACTTCCAACCAGTGATGGCAAGTGGCCCAATTAATGATTTTAATTAAACATTAGAAGCCGTGGGACAAAGTGGAGCTGCAGGCCCCCAAACTGAACCCACATGGTTCCAAAAATCATGTCAGTTTCTGAGCAACAATGCAATGCAAATCTGCAATGGCCGTAAATCACTGCTTGAGCGACTCTGTGATAGCAGGGGTCTGTGTGAACACAGGCGGGGCTACCTTCCAAACACGTTCCTCTCACCGACAAGTCCCAGAACACGTTTAAATTACAGCCATCTGTTAAACGGGAGAACAAATTATTCAAAAATCTATTTAGAGCACCTTGTGGCTTGACCGTATCTAAAAAGAAAAGAATAAAAATAGAAATGGGGCCCTGTGGTTCATTTTCCTGGAGTAATTCCCCAGGATAGCTAACCTTTTCCATCCAGAATGATGCTAAGCGGCTTCCCTTTACCCCATTGCGCAGATGCCAAATGTGGTCAATTCTCACCTAATTAGGTCGCAACAGATTTAAGGCTTTCAAACTCCAGGGGCCACATGTATAAACAGTGCTGAGCAGAAAAATGCCCTCAGAAAGCTGCGTAAGGGAGTTTCCATGCAGAAAGTCAGAAGTATAATATAACACGTGCTGTGAGAATCTGCATACTTCTGCACACAACGGACACCATAAATACACAATTGTTTGGGGTCCGTGTGATATGGCAACACCGTGACATAAAGGCAGAGGTAGAAAATGTGTAAAAAATTTTCAGCAGATTTCCAACTTTCACCCTGAGCGTTCTTTTAAGCATTCTTTTACTCAAGATCGTGTTAAAGGGACGACTCTGTTTGTTAAACTACTATTAATTATAGCCAGAATAAGGGGGCAGATTGTGACAAAAACTTCCTTGAAAAGGCGTGGCGGTATAATGTCTAAGGGACAGTAAGTGGGATTCATGTGTGAGACCAGCTCAGACAGCTGGGGGGACGACGCAGGTTGAAATAGCTGGAGGCGGCTGACTGACAATGTGTCTCTGAAGGATCAGAGCCTGAAGACGAGCTGTGAGATCGTATGTTGTCAATTTTGTCTATGAAAAAATTCAGAAACTTTTCACTTTCAGGTTTTAGTAATGGACTCAAAAGTAGCTACAGCAGCAATAGAAGGATTTAAGATAGAGTTCATTGTGTTTAACAGTATTTTAGGTCTGTGGGCATTTTTATTAATTAGTTCAGCATAATATAGTATTTTAGCTGACTTACAGAGCTTTGGTAAGTCTTTACGCAATCTCTTAAAATGTTGTACGAGACCTTGAGTTTATATTTTTTCCATTTGCGCTCAACCATCCTACAAGCTCGTCTAAAAGCACGGGTGGAGACATTCAGCCAGAGAGTACCAACAGTGTCAGCCTTGGGTCTTTTTAGTTTTAAAGAAGCTACACAGTCAGAGCAGGCAGAGCTTGAGGAGAGTGACTAGCTCCTCAGTGTCAGTGCAGGAGAGGAGGGTATCTGAGATATGAGGTAGGTGAGTGAGCATGAATGTGCTGGAGAAATGTGTGGCTGTGGCTGAGTTTATAGATCGGATGAGGGAGTGGGGCTGGGAGGGGGTGGGGAGGGGACAAAACAAAGTGGATTCAAACACAACCATAAGATGGTCAGAGACACCAGTATTAACAATTTCAAGGTTAGAGACAGATAAACCAGATGATAACACAAGATCTAGTGTGACCCTTCTGATGTGCTGGACCTGACACTGATTGAATAAGATTAAAAGAATCTACAAAGCATAAAAATTAATTGACCATAAAGTTTGATGGGCAACAGATATGGATGTTAAAATCCCCTACAATCAACAGTTTATCAGAGTGAGAGGCCATAAATAATAGAACATCAGAAAACTCTTGAATTAAGTTGCTGTTAGTTTTAGGTGGTCTGTACACCAATTCACATAGAACAGGGGTAGTGACATTAATCTTAAAAGGTTACACCTGAAAAGTAGAGTAGACATCGACGGGCATAACTGCATTTAAAACAGTTTTTAAAAACGGTGGCTAAGCCACCTCCACGACCAGTAGTCCTTGGGGAGTTTAAGAAGCTGCAGTGGGAAGGACAGAGATCACCAAGTGAGGTAAGATCACCAACGTTAAGCCAGGTCTCAGTTACAAATACAAAGTCCAACTGACGAGACGTAAAGTTGTCATTTAAAATTAAGTTAAGGGGGGGGGGGGGCTGTTTCGAGAAACAGTATCGGGGGATGGCAGCGAAAGAGAGTGGCTTGAACCAGACGGAAAGTGGAATGGCATATGGAGTTGTGTGTAAATGAGGTAATGCGGATGCCATGAAAAATATTGGCGGAGAGCATGCGTGAACCCATTCGGTTCAGGTGCAGACCATCTCGTTCAACAAAGGCAGAGCGCTCTCCCAAAAAAATTTAATTAATGATAAAACCAAAGTTTTTTGTTCACACATCAAATCGGCGACTTTAGCGCCTGAATAACAGAGAGTCTTTGCCAATTTCGACTTAATGTCCCTGATAATAGTCACCGATGATGAGCGTTGGAGGAGGCGAAGATTGTGACCTAGGTTCCCACAATGGAGATGGACCCCGGGAGCTATCCGTAGCCCTAGCCTTGTGATCAGGAGGTCCAGTTAGCGGCTCGGAGCGACGGACCATGGGCGGTGGGCAACACCGGGCTAGGGGCCGGGTACCTTTTGACAGCGATGGGCTGTGGACGGTGGAGAAAACCTGGCTACAGACAGATTAGGCCCAGGAGCGGAAGGTGGGGAACATTGGGTCAGGCCAGCCAAAGAGGGAAACTCCTGCAAGTCCAAGATAGTAAATCTGTTCGCCAGTGAGATGTGTTTCGGTGAAGATGGACGAGAGGCGCTTACCACTATGCTTTCCCCCAGAAACTACAGACCGGGGCACCGCTTGGCTGGTAGTTGAGCTAGCTGAAACTTTTGGTCTAGCGCCCAGGTGGGGGCACAAGTCATGGGACTGGATAGGGGCAGCCCCAGGACATGGGGCGGTGGAATTAAGTGGAGGCCAAGGCACAGTGCTATCCAGCTCTCCAGCAGTGGTGGCAGTTGAAGGGCAATCATCGAGTCATCATCCTTTATCTGGTGGCAGTGGGCGGCAGTGTAGTACAGTGGTTAAGGAACTGGGTTTGTAACCAAAAGGTCGCAGGTTCGAGTCCCACGTAGGACACTGCCGTTGTACCCCTGAGCAAGGTACTTCACCTGAATTGCTTCAGTATATATCCAGCTGTAAATGGATACTATGTATAAATGCAAAAATGCTGTGTAAGTCGCTCTGGATAAGAGCGTCTGCTAAATGCCTATAATGTAATGTAATGGTGAAGCACTGATATTCTTCCATCCAATTCGGCAATTTTCTGATCCCAGTGGCGACAACCCTCACAAGCTGGAGGAGAGGTGAGTGGAGGCATAGTAGGTAAGAGTCCTATATCCAATGACTTTGTTCATAAGTCAATTCAAGTAAACCCGAGTAAAAACCAAGAAAATCCAAATAAAATCCAAGTAAAAACCAAGAGTTCAAAAGGAGAACCTAGCTGTGGCTCTCAGATAGCAAGCCAGCGGCGGCCTCAATTTACGCAGGTGACAGCTTCACCCCACCACTATCCCGGGGTCTCCGCAACTCGAACCTGCTGCTGCTTTTTTATTTTTCTTTAAAAAATTGTATCCATATCACATTCACTCTTGTACTTAAAAAAAATCACCTTTTTCTGTACTCTACAGCAGTGGTTCCCAACTTTTTCAAACCAAGGCACCCCTTCATAGTCAATTTCTTTCACGGCACCCCCACCTCCCAAAAAAACTTGAAGCTAAAATTGACACAATGAATATGTTATAAGAATGTATTTTAATGAACTGGCAAAAATATGAAGAAAACTTTGTAAAATGAAGAATTATTCTCAACCACACAGCTGATAAGAAAAAAAATAATGTCAACAATTGTGATTAAATTGTTTGAACTAAGGCTATTTTGTTGCTGTGTGTGCATATTTACAAATCAATGTTTAACTTAAAAAATAATTATTTAATTTGTTCAATAAAGTTAATTCGTCACATTTCTTTTTTTTTTTCATACAAAATGTAAAATATGCCTACTTTTTAGGTTAATAAGAAAAACAAAAAACAAAAACAAGCACAGGCATTTTAATGTTGAAAGCAAAGTCTCTTGATGCGGGAGAGATTGTCAATGCTGACAGGCGATGCCCTCCCTTGCTTTTCACGTATGTGAAATATGGAAATTAACAGATCTTGCGGCACCCATTTTGGGAACCACTGCTCTACAGTATGTAATCTTTTGCTGCATGCCCTGGGATAACAATCACTCCAAAGAAGATTTTACATTCATCTACCACATATCAGCACACAGTAAATTGGAATGAGTATTTTCCATGCCCAAAGCGACATGTATAGCCCAGAAAGATATTAATACACCATAGTCTATATTATGTATGATAAGATTACAATAAATTAATATTCCATCATATACACCATCAGGAAAATGCTGGCAAATGTTCTAGCTTCAGGGAAAATCTGTGTATGTAAAACATGACTGAGCCACCTATGAACGCTTACACTTCAGTATGTGAAATGTACTCAAAATGCAAAAATAAATATCAAACTATTCTCTAACAGAATTAATACTATGGTATCTTCTTCTGACCCACTCCAAAAATCCATGTAAACAAGGTGAGGATTTTCTCTAACCATGCTGATTAATTGGCCAAATTAGTATGATCTTGCGAAAATAGCAGGAAAACAACAATTACGCCTCGGCGAGCAAATGCACATTCCTACGTTTTCTGTAAAACTAAAAGTGCTGTTACGCCCAGCTGTATTGTTCAAGGCATCCAATAAGACATTGCAAACACTATTGCAAAGGTTACAATGTCTTCAAACCAGAATAAACTGGAATACATAAGAGCTGCAACAGCTGGTGGGGTTTTACACGTGGGGTTTTACACGTGGGGTTTTCAGAAGGTGTACTGGCATTATAAAGGGGTTAGGGTTAGGGTTAGTTTGTGTATTTCTCAAACGGATTGTCTGAACCACTGAATCTTGAAACGGACATCTCTATGCATAACACCAATTGTAGGATTGTATATTTATTTCATATTTAGTAGCAGAGATAGATAGTAGAATTTCACTTGTTTATTTTGCCATTATGTGAGCAGGGCTATTCACGGTTGTATTTTGGTACACGTTTGGGCTACTGTTGGCTTTATCTTGTTGCTATGACAGAATACTAATTTTGGTGTTAAAAAATATATATATTTATGAACTCACAGATAGATGCTATTGTCCACTATGTCACGCATGGGTCGGCATAGTAGCAGGTGAGACTGGGTGGGTTGCTTGTTAACTGGACTAGCTATGTGACAATAGTAGCACTTATAAACTCTGTATTTGGTAGTTATCAGGAATCATATACTAATAAAGAGTAGAATGTGGAGTTTGTTGTTTCCACTCATAGTTTGGTTGCAAGAGCAATGGAGGTCTCAGTTGAGCAATCTCACTGTTCCCTCCAAAACCCCCAACCCCCCCACCCCTACCCCCAACAGAGAGGCACAAACAAGTAGAAATTTTATCCTATAAAATTATTTCTTTAGTATGTCTTTTGGACAGACTGCTTCCACGGTGGTGGGTTGCCAAGGCGAAAAGCGATCAGCTCCCCTAGAAGAGATTTACTGTGGATATGGAGGCTGACAGTCTCTCCTCAAAAGCTGATCACTCAGATTGGGAGCACAGTGACTGCTACAGAATCAAAACCACTTTAACAAGTGTTTTCAGTTCCAAATTATTCATTGTTGAGGGCCGTTTTTCCGTTCCTCCTTACCTTAGCACAACAAGCATGACCAGAGGGTGTTTACCTTCCATTATTTATTTATTCTTAAGTACCTTTAAAAAAATTGTAATTCAAATTCACTTCGCTTAATGAATTTCAATAACTGTCCCCGTAGCAAACACAGGACCAAAATCTGTTTAGCCTCGAACGCTAAAGCAGGCTAGCAATTAAAAAGTAAAATCTCTTCCCTCTTATCTGCCCAAATGCTTACAGGCAAACATGCTGGAAGGGCAGATGAAACTTAATACGTGGCAGAAAATCAAGCAGGAGGTGTCAGAACTTCACAAAATTGACCCATTTGGCTCCCGGGAGATATTGAGGGTAACGTGAACAGCGGGTCAGAACAGAAAGAACATCTTAAACTCACTGCAAGAGTAGCGTTGATTAAACGCTTCAAGGGTGGAAAGTTAGGTATTTATTTGAGAACACATTGTGATTAGGAATGGGACCACTTAACTCAAGTAAACAAGTAAGCGCCAGCCTTCTTAAAAGTTATCCGAAAATCTGAAATGTATTATTTTTTTGTCTAATAAAAGGTACAAGGTGCAACCAATAGACAAAAATTACTTAATTAATAACAGGTAACATCACATTGTGTGTGCGCACAGGATTTTACGTATATCTGCCAAGTGATACAGTACGTGGTGTATTCGTATTTACTCTTACATAACCTTCATTCGCCATCGCCCAAACACTTACCATTATCCTAAAACTAGCCTAACCCTAATGTGAACCCTAAAATCTAAAACCGAAAAATTTTGTTTCATTAAGTATGACTGTTAAAAACACAAGATAAAACACACAATGAACCTTTTATACATGGTTTTGTTATTTTCTTGGCATAAAATGAAATACTGTTTTTGCATTTAATGCTGCCCTGCCTGCACACACACTCACTCTTCCCCCTTTCTGACTGACAACAAATACACAAACGCACCCTTCTGCTTCCAGAAGAGGGTTGATCAATCAGTCAATCCACTAATTAATCAGTCATTATTTTTTTTAATGGCAGCACTTGCCACATTGCAAACAGGAAGTCGTGCAGTGCTTCACAGTGGGACATTTCCAGAGGGAATTAAAAGACAGAAGATGACGCCCCCCCAACTGAGCCAGTTTGAGGAAAGAAAATGTAAGATCACCCACGGACCCGTTAGAAGGAGGTCGCGCTGAACCTTCCCCCTCTGAGATGTTCAAACAAAGACGCTTTTTGCAGATTTTCTCTCCCACTGTCTGTCTCCAGTTCAGAGTTAACGTTTTTCCAGAAAAGGAGACCAAGGGAAATTATTGCACAGTCCTTCAGACTTTCCAAGTAAATGTTCCCCGTTTCCAGTAAAAAGCTTATAACTGCTGTGCCATTATCACGACCAGGGGTAGGACATTTAGCAATTTTCTCTACATGGTGACGAGCTGATTGGTCCTCGCGATCATTCGCGTACTCTTTTTTGGGGGGGTGCTGAAAGCCCGTTTTACAGGAGCAAAAAATGTCTTTTTCCTTTTAAAAAAAAAAACTAAACTTTGAAACCAAATAATATGAACAAGAAAGATAAAAAAAAATGCATACAGTACATTTAACAAATACCCACATTGTAGGCTCTAAAAAGCATAACTTCCTGTTTATAGTGTCTGCCTACTATGGCTAATTACTTTAAACTTTTTTTTAAACAAAAAGAAAGAATTTCCTTTCCAAATACGACAAACACTGAAACGCACAATATGAAAAGAAAGAGAGATTGCAATTTGATATAAATTGCAACATAAGGTAACAACTGCAGTGAAATCTCAATTTGATTGACCTAAAGACAATTTACATACAATCACCACGTTAGTTTCTTTCCACACATACTCCAGTTCTCCTATTAAGAAATGTGTTAATTAAAGGCACTGTGGCTCAGCCTGCAATCAGATATTTCTTGATTAAATGTATAATTTGATTAAAAGATCAAGTTCTCATTTTCAGTCCACTGGGTAGATTTCAAAAAACATTTGAAAGATACTTTAACATTAAAAGCTTTAAGTTTAATGTAGCCAAATGAGTATGAAACTACAATGCCCACATTGTAGAGCTGGAACCAGGCTGTCTCATTATACCCCTTTCCCACTGTAGAGCTGGAACCAGGCTGGCTCATTATACCCCTTTCCCACTGTCGAGCTGGAACCAGGCTGGCTCATTATACCCCTTTCCCACTGTAGAGCTGGAACCAGGCTGGCTCATTATACCCCTTTCCCACTGTAGAGCTGGAACCAGGCTGGCTCATTATACCCCTTTCCCACTGTAGAGCTGGAACCAGGCTGGCTCATTATACCCCTTTCCCCACTGTAGAGCTGGAACCAGGCTGGCTCATTATACCCCTTTCCCACTGTAGAGCTGGAACCAGGCTGGCTCATTATACCCCTTTCCCACTGTCGAGCTGGAACCAGGCTGGCTCATTATACCCCTTTCCCACTGTAGAGCTGGAACCAGGCTGGCTCATTATACCCCTTTCCCACTGTAGAGCTGGAACCAGGCTGGCTCATTATACCCCTTTCCCATTGTAGAGCTGGAACCAGGCTGGCTCATTATACCCCTTTCCCACTGTAGAGCTGGAACCAGGCTGGCTCATCATACCCCTTTCCCCACTGTAGAGCTGGAACCAGGCTGGCTCATTATACCCCTTTCCCACTGTAGAGCTGGAACCAGGCTGGCTCATTATAATATAAAGAGAGATAATACTGGTGTCAGAGCAGTTTATTGGGACAAACAGAGGTACACATGAGCCACCTCAAACAGTGGCTTTTTAAATACTGCAAGGTTATTTCAAACCATCACTGCTACAGAAAATCGATCGTAAAAGCACAAAATCACTGAACCAACTTTAAACTCCTTAAGTGTTGCAGCAAACACTGTGTCCTGGACCCCATCTCTGACACTGCAATAAACTCTAATTACAAAGATGGAGAGGAAAGAAACGACACAATCCCCACCGGCAGTGCACTCCCACTCGCCTCGCTCTTCCGAGTTTGTGTCCAGTCGAGCAGGCGTAGACGCGTCAAGCTTCGGGGCGCGAGTCATCCCCAAGTGCTTCCGACTCGGCTCTACGCAGCGTCAGACAATCCACACGATACCACAATAATGCACCACATACATCAGGGTCTATGTTCCGGGTGTCAGAAACCACCTCTGATTTCTGCAGCCAGACCCCTCTGGATTGAGGTGAGCCTGTGTCAGTGGAACACTCACAGTTCGCACGCCCCCGTGCCCCTCCCAGCAGGCCACCCGCCATACCGGTACTGCTAACGGTACTGCTAACGGTACTGCTAACGGTACTGCTAACGGTACCGCTAACGATAACCCGCCAGCGCTCCCACAAATATGCAAGACACAAACTCAACCCAAAGAAACAACATGAATCCAGACAAAAGGCACAGCAAGATAAAGAGGATCAGAGATTACATTCATTTGTATGCCCTTCATTTCCTCTTTTTTATTTTTTATTTTTTAAATCGCTTACATTTTTTATTTATTATTCCATTTTCTTCCTCAGTCTCTCCAAATGGGTCAAAGAAACTCTCTTTTGTGTACAAATGAGTCTCACATGTGTCAATCACAGGAGGACCGGGGGACTGTTCTCAAAAGACAGAAGAGGAGGGGGGTGGGGTGAGGTGTGCGAAGGTTCAGATTCGGACAGGACAGGACAGATGTGGATCTATGAGTGTCTGTGTATGGGTGAATGACAGAGGGTGCGGTGCGCGTGTGTCCGCCTGCCTACCTTCAGCACTTGGACCTGACCCTCTGTAGTGATGTCTTTCAGCAAGTCACAGAATGAGCGACACAGCGACTCTGCATAGTTCTACAGCGAGAAACACAGAGAGAGTGTGAGCGCAGGGGTAAACCTGACAGTTTAGCGGTAAATTAATTGTTGTTTGTTGCTGTTTCCTGTCCTGCATCAACAGGGTCAGATAATGAGACAAGTGTCTCCAGCTAGGGGTTACAACACAATTACAACATTCACATCACATTTACAACACAATGACAACATTCACAGTACAGCACACCAAGAATATTGACAGCACATTTAAACCCATTTACAACATTCATAGCACATTTACACCACATTTACAACACAACTACAACATTCACATCACATTTACAACACCTTTACATGCTTCACAGCAGATTTACACAACATTCACAGCACAATTACACCACATTTATAACACAAATACAACACTCACAGTACATTTACAACACAATAATATTCACATCACAATTGCACTACATTTACAACATAATTACAACATTCACAGCACATTTACAACACAAGAATATTTACAGCATATTTAGACCATGTTTACAACACAACTGCAACATCCACAGCACATTTACAACACAATAATATTCACAGCACATTTAGACCACATTTACAGCACAATAACAACATTCACATCAAATGTGATGCACATTTATAGCTCATCTATAACACATTGGAGCAGAACATCACACAGTTCAGAGGGGTATGAAGTGAGAGTCCAGAGTTATCATAACTTTGGAGCTCTACTCAAAACTCATTACCCAGAACGGACCATCTTGAAATCATCAACATTTCAGGAAACGAGAGAGTCTTCTGACATTTCTTTACTCAAACTCTTTCTTTACCTTCTGTTTGTGCCCTCACCTGTAAAAATTCAGTGGCTGACAGGTAAGTGTAGGCATTGATGATCTGGAAGCAGGTGCGGAGGTTTTCAGAGCTCAGTTCTGGAAGAGGCACAGAAAAAGGACATCAGCAATGAACATACTCAATGAGCCATAGTCACAGTCAGACCAGCCAGGTCCAGCTAAAACCCTGAGAGAACTTGTGTCTAAAACCTAACGCCAAAGGCACAGACTGCTGGCCCTGCTTGTCAATCAGGCCTTGGAGGTGCCAACACTACAGGAAGTCATGTGACATTAACCCCTTTGCGCAAATGCCTAGTGACCATGCCGCTCGCGGCAAGATTTTGCTCAACTGAGACATTCATTGCTCCTGCAGCCAAAGTATTAGTGGAGCTTTAAGCAATTCATTACAGCCCAGCGTAACGGCAGTTTTCGTTGTAACGGTCTAGTAGTACGCAAGCTCTGCAGAAAACGCATTCCCCGATAAGAGTTTTCCCTTCCCAATATGTAAGTAGTACTGCTTTTAATATGCGGTTGGTCTCGCTGGCTACATATGTACGTTTGTTTTTCCAGTCGAGCACCGTCTTGTCAGATATGATTTATAGGCCTATTGTTATTTTCGCATTTTGAGTGCATTTCACATACTGTAGTGCAATCGTTTTTATGTTTGATGTAGGCTACCGATTTTCATTGAAGATAGAACATTTGGCAGCATCTTGCAGATGGTGGAATACTATTTTATTTTCATGTTATCGTACAAAATAGAGGCTATGGCGTATATACTTACTTACTTAGTTACTTAGTTAGGGCATGGAAAATGCTCATTCCAATCTACTGTGCACTGATATGTGGTAGATGAATGTAAAATTTTCCCTGGAGTCATTATGAATGGGAACATTACATTTTTTTTTAAAAAACTACATAAAAATGCAATCCTGGGGCAAAAGTATACATACTGTAGAGTACAGGTAAAAGTGATGTTTTATTGAGGTACAAGAGTGAATGATTAGGCTACATATTTAGGTGTATGTAACACTGCAATATCAATGTTATCTTAAACCAACAGAAGGGGCAAATGTATATGCTCTATAAAGAACATAACTAATTCTATTCATTTTGTGACATGTTTTAGATGTTTTAGGGTTTTGGACTCATCGATATTTACCCCCCTATACTGATGAAAAGATAGTAATTCCCACTTGAAAATGATGCAAAAGTGAGTTTTATGAGCCAAAACAGTTGATTAGTAGTTAAATATATCATTAGCATTTTTATTTAGAGCAGTGCACAATTTAGCCATTTGGATAGATTTGGAGACACTAATGGACAACAGGGTACACTTCCTATATTTTGCATCAGATAGTTCTGCATATCATCCTCAGCTTTTGCACACTTGTGGACATGGAGTTTATGATCCAGGAAATGTATAGATTTAACCGTTTCACTTTTGTAGCATTTTCACAAAGTTTCTTTGCATTTGTGGCACTTTATTTTGACTGAAATTATGAAAATGAATTTAAGTTCGTATTGTAAATGGTACACCTGTCATGTTTCATTTGAGCCTTAAACAGAGCACCCCCTAAATAGGTGAGAATTTACCAAATTTGCCATGTTCGCAAAGGTGTTAACAGCCTCCTTGGTCATAACCTCACACTTCCATTCAAAGATGGCTACTAGTTTCCATAGTTTGATAAGAACATGTGGGATAACCCCACCTTTTAAGGCCCGTCCACACCAAGAACGATAACTACAACGATAACAATGTGAGCATCCACACTGATGAACGATAACGTTCTGTAAACAGTGGCACCAAGCACGCGCTGCGCTGCACGCTCCAGCTGTGTCGGCAACTTGTACATTCTGATGGATTTTGATTGGCTGTCAGCGTTTCTATCGTTCATCAAATCGCTCTGAAAGTGATCCCAACGATATCGTTCGTCACTGTCGTTGTCGCTATGGTTGCGGTGTGGATTCCGCCATTCACTTGAGTTAGAGCGATTTTTAAAACAATACATTTATAGTTATCGTTATTGCTATCGTTCCTGGTGTGGACAGGCCTTTACCCTGACCATGCCCCTTAATGCAGATGATCAGAAAGGCAAAAGCACAGGCTCGAGGAACTGAAGGCCTGACTGGAGCACCACCGAAGACTGGAATTGAGCCCTCAGGTAAGGACTTAGGCCGCATCCCAGTGATAAACAGTGACTCACTTATCATCCGTCTTAAGTCCTTACCTGTTCTTAATCAACTTTGCACACTGCGGGGGAAAAACGTTCAACGGTTTTTAAGCGGTTCCAAGGTAGATAGTGCATTCTGAGCAAATGGCAGATTTTAACTCATGGGCCGCGATTCTGTCAGCACCTGTCTGCCATATGCTGTGAAGTGACTAATTCAGAAACAAGCTTATGGAAAGCGACACGCTCTGCAACCAGATATCTTATGGTGTGAGCGGCAAGCACTGATCTCACAAATTAAACCCAGTGACTCATTTAGCAGCAAAGCAGTTGGCAGTTTGAAAAATGCAATGTTCGGGGACTTGCACCTACAATTGATCCAGACTTGTCCACGACTTCATGGACTGTCTAGGTCCAGCTCTGTACTTCAGGCCTCGTTATATGCTCTTACTTGTAAATAGCCTCCGCTAAACGCTAAAACGTAAATGCACATCTCACAAACTCAGTTAGCAGGACACTCACGGACTTGGACGTAGCACCAAGCGCAAAGCTTAAGGACTCATCGAACATGCTCACAATCTGCTGGCATGCGTGAAACAGCCACTCAACTCAAGACATGCCCCAACAAGCCAATCGTAACTCTTGCGATATTTCATTAATATTTCCATCTATTTCACAGATCATTGTATGTCTGGAGGAGAGGTGTAGGCTCTACTTCATTTATATGACATGACATTAATTTCACAGACAGAACTTACAATGTCAGAGCAAATAAGTCCACCTGAGTTATACAAGCAACAGTGCCAGACCTGGGGAACGACGTTCGCAGAGTAGCACGTGTAAGTGCAACATCAATAAAGCACTAAATGTCAGTTGACTACGCTAAGCTGAAACCGTAACCTAAATTTGAACACATACAGGCAACATCCATAGTAAGACATAAAGCAAACGTAAAACCATACAAACGCTACAATACTCTGAATTAATTACATTTAGGATGCATGACATTTTTAGGTGGTTATTTAAGAGCCTGCGTTTAGGCCTGTCTGAGATCACAGGCCGAGGCATTCCACAGGCTGTGAGACGGTTATCAAATGGTTACATGGTGAAACATGCACTTCGGGCTCCCCGTGAGTAACCCTGGGTGAAGTGAATGAAAAGTGCCAAATGCTGAGCATGAGGAGACTTAGATTGTAATCCCTCCGTTTACACATCAGCTGATGTGCATGGAGCATTATTTTCCTAAATGGGCGCCACACATAACCATCGGTGGCGCTTGAGGTAAGTATTTCTCTCTTTCACTAACTGTACAGCACTTTAAGATCATGCCATGAACAACACAGTTCATTATTATTACCATTATCTTTATTATTATCATTTCTTTAAAAACAAGCTGACAAGTAATTGCAGGCATTTAAGCGACTGTTAAAACTGGCACAGCAGAGAGAATGCATGTTAAAAATGATGCTTTTTGAAGCCGACAGCTAGCGGCTCCAGGAACCTGCTCCTGTACTGGCGAGCGTCTAGACAGCATTTAACCAAGTTTTCTTTATTATTAATATTCTGAGTTACGACCTACAGTTTTGGGAGAGTGTGTCCACAGCAGCAGCAAAGTGCTGATCTCTGGAGCTTTTTCGGAGTTTCGTTTTATTTGTGAGTTGTCCGTTCAAATTGCGTATCGCATTGCGTATCCCCTTAAAGCAAGGCTCAAACATTCCAGTTAAGAAGTTAAAAAAAAGAAATGCGGTGAAAATATGGAAGAATAAACAACAGACGACAAACAAACAGAGGGAGGCGTGTGCTGCGGGAGCAGAGAGGGAGAAACGTGATAACGGCAAGCGTGGCACGCACTCAACGTGGACGGCTCCGAGGCAAAGTGCAGACAGCGTGGTGAGGAACTGATGTCGAGGTATGGGGTGATGGGGGGTCAGACGACCCCTGTACCCCTGTCACAACGGCACAGTTACGGCTGAAAAGATGGAGCATCACTGGGAGGGGCAAAGCATATTTGGGCGAATTTCTCTCAGTTTACACTGATGTGGGGAGGCAGCGCTCGCGACAAGAGCGGCTTCTGTGCAACAGGAGCCAGAGGGAGCACAAATGCACACACGTTCACACACCCACACATCTACACGCACACCCACATACACGCACAAACCTATATGCGCGTGCATGCACGCACGCAAGCACACGTACCCACACACACACCTACGCACGCAGACAGGTACACACAGTAGTTAAATAACTTATTCAAACACCACATAAATACCCCTTTGAAGCACTAAATTCATTTCAGATGAACGTCTTTTTTTTTTTTGCGTTAGCGATTTTTGCTACACGCCACAGTAAAACGTCCAGTGTTAATTCAACTCTAACAGAGTACATATGAGTCCAATAGAGACCATAAGTACTCTAAGAGGTGATTTAACACTAACATGCAACACTGCAGGTTCCTCTCCCCTCTCTCTTTTTCATTCTGACTGTTCCTCTTTTTCTCTCTATCTTCTCCCTATCAATCTTTTTCTTTATGCCCCCCTCTTTCTCCCCATGATTCCCACTTTCTCTCCTTTTATTCTCTCTTCCCTCTCTATTAATCTCTCCTCCACAGTCCACAGCCTTAATGACCTCAGTGTTTCTCCCTCCATCTGTCAGAGCAGTATGTTCAGACGAGGGCTGGGCAATATGCCGCCACGATAATTATCTAACGTTTTTTAAACGTAATAACAATCATCGCCGCCATGCAGCGCATCATCTTTCTTTCATATTTTTTTCTTTTAATCATCCCTGATCCAGTAGTAAACATCCAAACTTTAGAGGCCATGTGAAATGCTTCCGGGAAAAAACATCACCGCTGATATTTATTGGGTGTTGATAAGACAGCCAACCAGCAGCAAGGTCGTACAGCTTCCATGTGATTGATAAAAAACAATGCGATCACATGGAAGCTGTATGACCTTGCTGGTGGTTGGCCGTCTTATCAGCAGCCAATAGATATCAGCGGTGATGTTTTGTTCCCAGAAGCATTTCCTGACCTCGGATGGTTACTACCGCATCAGTTGTGATTACAGCGAAAAATACAAAAGAAAGCGGACACGCCGCATGGCGGGGATGAATGTTATATTGCTTAAAAAACACGTTGCGGTATAACGGCCAGCCCGAGTTCAGACGCAGGAGTTCACCATCCCTCTACCTTTTACCCATCAGCCCCAGCTTCTCTCTGCATTCTGTCTGGCCACCGCACACGCCCGCGCCCGCTCACTGGCTTCCCTGGATCTCAAGTCAGGTAGAAAAGAAATAAATCAGTCACATCTCATAACATCACAGTGGAGGAGGACTGAGTGTGATGTGATCTGACGGGGTCCAAATGGCTTGACGCTCCGATGTGTATCTCTCAGCATGTATGACATCGCCTTGTCTGTTCTCTCCTTCTCATCTCTCCCTCTTTTTCTGTTTAAACCCTTTCCCCTTCCTCTCTCTCTCCCGCTCACACAATGTTGTATGATGTATGAATCCAGTCAGCTCACACGCCATGGTTCCCTGAATCAGAGCACACTATGGATGTGACGGTACACTGAACTAACGGTACGATTCATATCGCGATACAGAGTTCACGGTACGGTACGTACCCGTGGAGGGGGGACTCATAAAGACTAACATTTTTAAAGACTGTTTATTTTCCGTCATAACAAGACATGTCTCAAAGAAGTAGTTATATTTTATATTTATAGGTTTATATTTACTTGTAGACTATTTTATTCACCAAAGTTTTTTTTTGTTTGTTTTTTTGAGAAAGATCAATAATTATGTCCACGTTTTCAGAGAGGAGCCAAGACATTTCAGCTGAAACACGGTCCCCAGGAGTCGACTGGACTCCTTTGCTAAGTTGGAACTGAATTTGCTGGAAGGGACCAACTGATTTTCGCAAGTGGGGCAAGCAGTGGGAACCTTCCGCTGTTGTCTCATTGTTGCGGATGAAAATGCGGTCTTGTTGAATGAATGAGTGAGCTCTCACGATTAGGGCATGTTGGTCACATGGCAGTTATAGGAGTTTCCTCTTGACAGCGCCAGGTCTACTGTAGAAGCCTAAATATTTTTATATTCTATAGGAAAATCTGTCTATAAACTATTAACCTGAATTAATATAAAATAATGTGCTAAAATATGAAGAGGTATGCCCATTTTGATTTTCCGTACAAACAGACTGCAATTTTTTGGTACACAGGATTATTTTTACCACTAGAACACACTTGAACCCTCTGTAATAGTACACACCAGTACAAACTATGTTACAGTACACACCATTACAAACCCTCTGTTACAGTACACTACATTACAAACCCTCTGTTACAGTACACTACATTACAAACCCTCTGTTACAGTACACTACATTACAAACCCTCTGTTACAGTACACTACATTACAAACCCTCTGTTACAGTACACTACATTACAAACCCTCTGTTACAGTACACTACATTACAAACCCTCTGTTACAGTACACTACATTACAAACCCTCTGTTACAGTACACTACATTACAAACCCTCTGTTACAGTACACTACATTACAAACCCTCTGTTACAGTACACTACATTACAAACCCTCTGTTACAGTACACTACATTACAAACCCTCTGTTACAGTACACTACATTACAAACCCTCTGTTACAGTACACTACATTACAAACCCTCTGTTACAGTACACTACATTACAAACCCTCTGTTACAGTACACTACATTACAAACCCTGTTACTGGATACTCCATTACAAACTCTGTTACTGCATACTCCGTTGCAAACCCTGTTATTGTAGAATCCATTACAAACTCTGTTACAGTACGCTCCATTATAAACCTTCTTGTTAGAGTATGCATTTTATTTTTCTCTAACTCCATTACACTGAGCTCTGTTACAAACTCTGTTTTACAGAACTCTTTTATCCCAGGCAGAACAGCGGGGAAAGTCTGTAATACATGCCATGCGTTCTTAACCTCAGAGATGGTATACGGAAAGGCCTCAGAAAGCCCAGAGCCCCCGTCACTGTGTGGCCATTCTCTTTGGTTCGGAGAGACGACTGCCCCCCTGCAGCTTTCCTAACAGCACCTCCTGCTGGCAGACCCCAGGCCTCGATTCTGTCCCTGACGACTGCTTCATTCCCCCAGACCAGCATGGTCTCATGCTCACCCACTGTGGATGAGTGGAGCTTTCATCCGCTCATCTCTCACTCTCTGGCGTGTGCTGATGGGGGCTATGGGAGGGGAGTTAACGTCCGTGAGAAGCGCGAGAGCGAGCGCACAGGCATGTTTCGAAAGGCCTTCAATAAGAGAGAGAAACGGATCTTATCTCTGACTAAAGAGAGGAGAGGAGCGGAGGAAAAGAGCAGAGCGGAGAGAGGGATGTTTCATGCCGCTGGAGGAAAGCTCTTGAACAACGTACTCTCCGTGCGTTTGTGCCGGAGGGGGATTGAGACGCTGATGACCGAGGCTCTCGGCCCGGAACGCGAGTCTCGAGTAGTTTCCATGAAGAGCTTCTCTCCAGGAAACATCAGGGCTTTTATACGACTCTCCAAAGCAAAATATGTAGATGAACTGTGATGGCCCCCTGCTCTGTCTGCCAGTGCTGCTTGTTCTGGTGCTTCTTCACAGGTGCCTAGGGGGCGGAGCAGAGGGTAATTTGCATAATTGGGCGCAGCTGTGGCCAGTGCTCCCAGAGATGTTAAGATGTGCCTGTCTCCAGTCTGAGAGGGAGCTCTCCCCACAGGTACCTTTTGGTTTCCGTTTGGGCATTATTATTTGTTGTTTTCGGCTTCACAGCATTCAACACTGCTTCACCCTTCTCTTCACACATCCACTCACCTACACTACTTCACCCTTCTCTTCACACATCCACTCACCTACACTACTTCACCATTCTCTTCACACATCCACTCACCTACACTGCTTCACCCTTCTCTTCACACATCCACTCACCTACACTGCTTCACCCTTCTCTTCACACATCCACTCACCTACACTACTTCACCCTTCTCTTCACACATCCACTCACCTACACTACTTAACCATTCTCTTCACACATCCACTCACCTACACTACTTCACCATTCTCTTCACACATCCACTCACCTACACTGCTTCACCCTTCTCTTCACACATCCACTCACCTACACTGCTTCACCATTCTCTTCCCACATCCACTCACCTACACTACTTCACCCTTCTCTTCCCACATCCACCCACCTACACTACTTCACCATTCTCTTCCCACATCCACTCACCTACACTGCTTCACCCTTCTCTTCCCACATCCACTCACCTACACTGCTTCACCCTTCTCTTCACACATCCACTCACCTACACTACTTCACCATTCTCTTCACACATCCACTCACCTACACTACTTCACCATTCTCTTCACACATCCACTCACCTACACTGCTTCACCCTTCTCTTCACACATCCACTCACCTACACTGCTTCACCCTTCTCTTCACACATCCACTCACCTACACTGCTTCACCATTCTCTTCCCACATCCACTCACCTACACTGCTTCACCCTTCTCTTCACACATCCACTCACCTACACTACTTCACCATTCTCTTCACACATCCACTCACCTACACTAATTCACCATTCTCTTCACACATCCACTCACCTACACTGCTTCACCCTTCTCTTCACACATCCACTCACCTACACTACTTCACCATTCTCTTCACACATCCACTCACCTACACTACTTCACCATTCTCTTCACACATCCACTCACCTACACTACTTCACCATTCTCTTCACACATCCACTCACCTACACTGCTTCACCCTTCTCTTCACACATCCACTCACCTACACTACTTCACCCTTCTCTTCACACATCCACTCACCTACACTACTTCACCCTTCTCTTCACACATCCACTCACCTACACTACTTCACCATTCTCTTCACACATCCACTCACCTACACTGCTTCACCCTTCTCTTCACACATCCACTCACCTACACTGCTTCACCATTCTCTTCACACATCCACTCACCTACACTGCTTCACCCTTCTCTTCACACATCCACTCACCTACACTGCTTCACCATTCTCTTCACACATCCACTCACCTACACTGCTTCACCCTTCTCTTCACACATCCACTCACCTACACTACTTCACCATTCTCTTCACACATCCACTCACCTACACTGCTTCACCCTTCTCTTCACACATCCACTCACCTACACTGCTTCACCCTTCTCTTCACACATCCACTCACCTACACTACTTCACCATTCTCTTCACACATCCACTCACCTACACTGCTTCACCATTCTCTTCACACATCCACTCACCTACACTGCTTCACCCTTCTCTTCACACATCCACTCACCTACACTGCTTCACCATTCTCTTCACACATCCACTCACCTACACTGCTTCACCATTCTCTTCACACATCCACTCACCTACACTGCTTCACCATTCTCTTCACACATCCACTCACCTACACTGCTTCACCATTCTCTTCACACATCCACTCACCTACACTGCTTCACCATTCTCTTCACACATCCACTCACCTACACTACTTCACCCTTCTCTTCACACATCCATCCACCTACACTACTTCACCCTTCTCTTCACACATCCACTCACCTACACTGCTTCACCCTTCTCTTCACACATCCACTCACCTACACTACTTCACCATTCTCTTCACACATCCACTCACCTACACTGCTTCACCATTCTCTTCACACATCCACTCACCTACACTGCTTCACCCTTCTCTTCACACATCCACTCACCTACACTACTTCACCATGCTCTTCACACATCCACTCACCTACACTGCTTCACCCTTCTCTTCACACATCCACTCACCTACACTGCTGACGATGCTGACTCACCCCCCACGTGTGGTACCATTGAGCCGGGTCATGACAGAACATACATATTGTCATATTTCTAACCCCTGAATGTTCTGCTTCTTCTGCTTAAAAAAACAATATATCCAGTTAAATATATATTTAATATCCTCCGCTTTTCTACTAGATGCGCAACCTGGAGGCTGCAGGTTCGATTCCCAGGCACTGTCGTACTTCACCCGAATTGCTTTCAGTAAGCATCGTGCTGTATAAATGGTCTGTGTGTAAAAAATGTAATGTAAGCTGTGCAAGTCCAAGCGCCTGTGAAATGCAATAATACAGCCATTACATTATTCCACTTTCGCACTTTGAAAATGAAATTGACCAGATATTTACCTCAGTTATGTCACATATATTGTTTGTGCAAAAAGTGAGTTCAGACGCCCTGCTCTGAATATTAATGCGGTCTGGCCCGTGTCGGAACATTCTAGTACCACAGCACAGACGGCATTGGGACTCTGTTAGCGTCAGCACAGAGCCTCGCACTTTATCGCACAACTTTATCGCTTTCCCAACCCTGTGTTAACATTAGCACAGAGTCTGCCACTCACAGTAACAACAGCACTTTCTCAACCCTGTGTTAGCGTTAGCACAGAGTCTGCCACTCACAATAACAACAGCACTTTCCCAACCCTGTTAGCTTTAGTACAGAGTCTCCCTCTTTATCAGCAATGACACTGCTTTCCCAACCTCTTCTGATCCGGCCACTTCTGCTCATCATTTTAACTCAATAAAGCAGAGAATATAATTTTGATATCATTTAATGTTGTCCCAAATTTGGACAGCCTCCAAAAAGCACTCTCACGGTCCTTGAAATTTTTTTGGGGAAAAACAAAATTAAAAATACTTAAATTCGTATTTTAAAAGCTCTTTAAAGCTAATAAAGCATTATTTTCTTGAGAGATTTTGATCCTCATTTATAGAAGGCCATTTGCAACATCCAAGTTTAACTTAAAAGCTGCCCAGACAAACTAACCATGGGTCAAAATCCACACTCAAAACGGCTGGAAGTTTGGACATATTGAAAGAGCTGATCCTGGCACAGCTTTTATATTCAGGGATATTAAGGCCATTTTTATGTCTTCCGCTTTATTTTCAAACATTTTCTCCGCTACTCTATTTTTCTCTGAATTTCCCAGCTGCCTGACTCTGTACTCTTCTGCAATTCTCTCGTGGTGGATTTTCCAGAACGCTAGACCATGTGTTTTTTTCTGTATCGATTGTCGCGTGTTCTTTCTCTCAGTGTCAGAAAATGTAGTTAGCCAGCTAGTTTTTGTAGTGTGGACTGAGCTTTAAGTTAACCCGTCGTGTTTCCCCGCAGGTGTTGGATCGTGTTTGATCCCGAAGGTCGCCGGTGGGATTGGTCTGAGTTTCTTCTGCAAAGAATGGATTGCTTTTCCATCGTTACAACTTCTCATAAACGCATTAGCCCACCGTTTCCCAAGACAACAAATTATTTATTTAAAAACGGGTTATTTATAAAGAGTGTCCATTTTAATACGGCGATCGTTACAGAACCCACGCTTAAATCGTGCAAACGTCAATTTAGCTGAACCGCGTTTTCCCTGAATGTATTAGCAGTTAGCGTACAGCAAAAGAGCTGAGGATTGGTTAAATTCACAGGAGATTAATCTCTCTTTCGGGCTGAGACTTTAACTTTCTGCAGTCATTAAACATCCCTTGACAACTGGCTCCTGAATGACCCAATCAACCCCCAGTTTAATTGGATTCATAATTTCCTTTCACCTTGTCTAGTGTGCAGTAAGCTCTCTGCTGCAAAATGGCCGCCGTTCGTCACCCAGAGGGGGAGGCACACACTAGTGGTGGCGGACGTGAGTTCCAGCCTTAACTGTAAAGCTCTTTTGAGAGCACAAGATCTTATATCAGTACATTTCCTTGTTAATATCATCATCATCATGTTTTAGAATGAAATAAAACTCTATAACTCAAATAACTTCAATATATTATACTAATATATAATTTATAATTATCAAGTATAGAAGTATAGAGAAAATTCCAGAAGCATTTAAAATACAGGACAAAAGTACTCATGCACCCAGAAACAAGTTCCCTCGGTAACTGAACTGATAACTGCAGTTTCCATTAAAGAAATTATATTTTATTATAGCCTGTAGACATTTGTCACATGTCTCTCTTCACTATACTGTCCAATAAAGCTGAAAAAGCCCTCAAAAATATATATTTTTAAAACAACTAAAAACACATTACAATATTATTACCATTAGCAAACAGATTATTTATATGTGATATAAAATGGGACAAATGTAACATTGCACCAAAAGTTCCACAAAGTCGTTTGATGCTGGTAAACATTGAGCTTTCTTGCTCTATTGAGCGCGGCCTGCTAGGACTGTTCCACCTACGCCCCTCAATGCAGAGAAACATCAATCAAACCTGCCATTCACGCAGAGCACATTCTGTCCACGCACTGCCCTGCTGTCCCTGAGTTCCCCAGCGAGTCTCGCATTTTTCACCGCAGTCCAGAAAAAAATAAAAAAATGTGTCCAGCCACTGCTAAATTCGGCGTTGATTCATTGCCCCGTGAAGACGGCTGCACTGTGATTAACAAATTGCCGTTTCGCCGCAAAACTGCTGTTGCTCTGAGCTGCAGTGAAGTTTGCCGCTTTATTTAAAAACAAACAGTTTGAGGAAATCTTTAAATCAGGGGGGTGGGCGGTTAATTCTTATGCATCAGACCTTGAACAATTCACAGCGTAATACATGAGGAATCCTTACCCAAGTGTACAGAGAGCTGGAAAGCACAGATATAGCACACTTCACAAACAGGGCAGGACAAGATAGAAGTCACAAGACATTGGGGCATTATAACGCCTTCCCCGTCACCTTGAGGACACCAGCATAGACGCTGAAACGTCAGTCAGTCCAGATTCCTTTTACACAGCACTTGTCCCGGCCTATTCACTACAGCTGGTTTGAAGCACGTCTAACTTTTCTGTACATCATAACTAAATGTTAGCCTGTCGTTTTCTTTTCCAGTGCTGGTAGTTTGACACTCGCCATATGCAAGCGTATTAAAATGATTCTAAAAGGTCTGTGAAATCTGCGATTATGGCTGCCAGGTAACTGTTGGGTCTCCAGAGCAAACCGTCTCCCTTTAGCAGGATATAAATCATGAGAATGAAACGGATGGACCCTGTCCCTTTTTTATCTCTCCGTTCCACCTGTTTTTTGTAAAGGGGAGGAATGGTTGAAACGGGCGCACAGATAAGCCTTAAATCTGAAGCAGAATTAAAATAGCTTTGACAAGCGGAAATAACCCACCCGCTTTTCTCTTTCTTTCCCTTCTATTGCTTTGCTCCTTCCCTCTTTTTCTCCGAAGATCGAATTTGCTTATGTCCCAGATTGTTTTTGTGAATTTGTCCCTTGAACGGCGTGGACACATTTTAACTTGAGCGCAGCGAAAGCGTGTAACTGTACGGTTGTGAAAATAAAAAAATAAGTTTCCTAAAGACAAATCTTTAAAAAACCCTATATTACAGCCTGAATTATGGCCTAGTAAAAATGTGGATCAATTTGCATTTGGTGTGTGGACCTTTTGGGCCGGTGTTTTATTCCCTGTTCATTATTAAAAATTTTATAAACGACCCAACCACTCCAGCTACCTGCTTTCCACAATAGGGCCGCATCGACTGATCTGCGGGAAATAAAATCAGGAAATTATTAACGAGCCGACAAGTTATTAAAGGACGGGAAGGTATCGATTAAGAGGCTAAATAAGATAAATGGCCCCACGCTTTAATTGAGCTCGTAAAAAAAACAAAACCTGTTCTGAGTGATTAATGCCAACGGCTTTTCTCGCATGTTTGTTTGTTGTTGCTCCCCACCAAACCACAGGCTCCATCCACAGTCTCACTCTCAGCGGAAAAACCCAGATCTATAAAACAAGGATCAGAGTGTGAAACGATGCCCATCCCGTGTTTCTGAACTCCGATCCCGCAACACGTCTGTGCAGAACAAACCACGGGAACCACGGAATCGGCGGGAATTCCGCGGGTTTGGTCACTCCGAGCCCTCCGACCCGCTGACGTTGCATCTCAAAATCAGTGTGAAGTCGTAACGATAGTTAGATTTTATTTTATTCTCCACACACATTACAACTTGCCTACCAGATGCCATCACCCATACAGAGAGAACACTCATCAAACATCCAAAACTTTTTACTAATCGTTTGCATTTATAAAGCACCTTTCATAACATGATCTCAATGAAGGGAACCGACTCGCCTCAACCATCACCACTGTGATAATGCGCCCATAGATAAATATCTTGGGCAAATATTTCTCGCTTTTTTTTTCCCCTGACGGCATGAAGTAAATGTGAAAGGCCACGGTTTGAGACCTCCAGCGGCGGCGATGCGTTGCCAGGGCAAACGATTTCTTCTGCCCTCATTGCCGGGCAGCGGCAGAACGTTGTTGAAACAAGACATGGAAACGGCCTTTTCTGCCAACAGGGCCCGCCTCTCGCTAGTCTGCCCTAGAAACGAGAGGAGGAAATCAGAAATGGGCCGCAAAACCCGCCGGGTCCTTATTCCTGGCGTGAGCTCCAGGAAACAAGATTTTTTTTTTTTTAAATGACAATTAAAAAGTTGGCTGGGGATTTAAAGATTGTAACAAGGGAGTGGATCCTCCTTCCTACTACATGCTACAAGACATTGCAATAGATAAAGGAATCTTTACTGGGCCGGTAAAGACTGGAAAGTCTCTTCCATCGGACCTCGATCCTAACTCCAAGCATGTCACCTGCCTCGCCCATCTCTTCAACTTGGCGCTGGAGGTCGTCCCAGGTGTTTTTGCTGATGTCAACCAGCTGGGTGCTCTGGTGAAGAACCTCAGCGTCACCTGTAGCAGCGAGCCTTCAGACCGGGTCAGGCTCCTGGATCGAAGAAGCGCAGTACCAGGCAGAGCACTTTAATGCTTTATTTGACTCTGCTGCCACCTTGCCACTGTCCTCCAGGGCTGTGCAGGACCTGAGGCTGCTGCTGGAGGAGATGAGAGCCCAGCTGTAGGCCCAGGCTGTCTGCATTATGGAGCCCAGAACAGGGATCCTGGCTACCCTCGCCAGACTGGAGTAGACTTCCAGACCTTCTGCTGCCACTGGTCAAGGTCCTCCCTGTCTTGGACACAAGTAACGTTGCTGGTACCAGGGGAAATATGAAAGACTGTGTCCAGGCCCAGGGTCACAGAGAAGTGGCACGGTTACATCTGCGTGAACAGAAGGGATGCAACTGAGATCAGTGCAGTTGAGTGGTGGGCTGCTAGGGAGGACAGGCGCCCAACTCAAGACGCTGCTCATTGCCAACTATAACAGTAGCCAGCAGGACTGAGATCCATATCCATCTCTCTCTCTCTCTCTCTCTCTCTCTCTCTCTCTCTCTCTCTCTCTCTCTCTCTCTCTCTCTCACAGTCTCACTCGTTCTCGCTCTTTCTTGATCCTCCTCTCTCTCACTGTCTCGCTCCATCTCCCTCCCCCTTGCTCTCTCTCACTCTCTCCCGATGATAGGGGCATATGGGTGAGAGGAGATAGGCAGAAGAAGCTGTCCGAGTGCCCTAACTCGGGGATGTGGTGTTTGTCGGGCTGCGTTGCCGGGGAGATGATCTGTCAGGGTTAACAGGCCTGAGGCAGTCTGGGATATGTCATTGAGAGTATGTGGGTATGTGTGTGTGGGTAGCTATGTGTGTGTGTGTGTGTGTGTGGGTAGCTGTGTGTGTGTGTGTGTGTGTGTTTGTGTGTGCACATGTGCGTGTGTGTGTGTGCACATGTGCGTGTGCGTGCGTACGAATGTAGAATTAAAAAATAATCATTTTAAGACAGATGGGTCAGAGGACAGACGAGAATGGGTCCAGGTTACAGTGACAATCTTCCAGTGGTAAAAATAAAAGAAGAAAACTAAGACGATATAAACTTTGGATCAGAGGATGGGGGAGTTTGTTGTTGGCGGTCTATGCAGACGCTCACAGATGGATGGAGAAACACGATCTCTGTTTGCTCTACTCAGGAGAGGCGAGCACCAACATCCAGAGCAAACAGAGCGGCGCTAAACCCGGCATGACAGAGTCTGCGGTACAAAACAACCTCGAGCAGAACGTCAAGAACATAAACAAATCCCCGTGCACCGGCAGCACCGAACACCCTCTCTATTGACAATTCATTAAAAAGGATTTCCCATTTGCAATGCACTGCTCCATTCCTGATGCACATGCCGATTTCAGCACAGCACAGCTAACACTTGGACACACTGTATTCATTTTGGGGCGTCCCGAGTGGGACGTTTGACTGAAGCCAAAGCGCTGGTGTTCCTTTCATTACATCGCAGTCATTCCGCAGACGCTCTTATCCAGAGGAAATGACAGTGTAGGAAAACAGAAGAGAATTCATCCGAGTTATACGAGCCACAGAGACCTGGATAGCCACACAGCGAGCGTATGTGCAACGTCAAGCACCAGTGCAACTTAACTGCGTTAACTGACAATCAAAGTACAGATTCTGAAGAAGTGCAATGCAGTGATGCACCTGGAGGTCTGGAATCCAGGTACAACTGCCCGTACAAACGGCGCCCGAGAGGATTCTGGGAGCAGCCAACTCTCAACCTATATAACAATCTCCCCGAGTGTCCGGGGGCTCGATCCCCCACCAAGACACTTTCTGTCCTGTGATCCCATCTCTATCCTCCCTTACCCTCTCTGCATTCACCCTGTCAGAATAAAGACAGGGGGAGGGGGTAGAAGTAGCAGAAAATAAATAAATAATGTATTAATTTCCCTCACAGGGGAGAGATGAGAATCTGAGACTGGCTCCTGTGCTGTGTTTTAATAATGACAGAACATTTGAAGTCAAGCCAGGACACTGTATCCTTTTCTTTCTGTGATATAACTACAGTGCACATACTTAATTCTGCATTATAAGCCTGGTAATCACCCAAACAGCACCTTGTGATGAACAGCTGGGTTGTGCATCCATTAGATATAAATAGAATAGAATACAACTCAATAGACTAGAAAACAATATAACAGAATATAACACAAAACAATAGAATACAATGGCATAGAATAGAACACAGTAGAATAGAATAGAAGGGTTTTATCTGTATTCATGGACCCACTGGTCAAACGGACAACAGCAGGACCATAAAGAGCAGGAAAGCTGGGTGCCCACACAAACCAGATCCCTATTCCTGCCACTTTTCGAAGAATAAATGTCTGATTTATAACCAGCCAACCCCACAAGCTGTTCAGAAAGAATAACCATGGGGACAATTTGTTAATGCCTGTTAATTTCTCCTGACAACATGTGGGACAAAAACTAGCGCACACGCACAGACACACAGACACACAGACATACACACACACACACAGACACACACAGACACACACACACAGACATGCACAGACACACACACGCACAGACACGCACAGACGCGCACACACACACACACACACAGTTTGGCTCCCAGGATCTAGGAGATCACCCAGCATGCAACTTGCTATATCAGGGCTGTTGACCTTTTGGAACGCAATGTGCAGAAGCTACTTGGGTAATGAAGCGACAGAAACATCAAGGAGGAAGTGAAAACAAGCGAACGAGCGATAACTCATCTCATTATCTGATAAATGTGTGAAAATGGCTCGTCCTCAGTGGAGCTTTTCCGACTCAAATAACCCCCAGTTTTGGTCAAAGGGATTGAACATTAAGGGAATAAGTTAATTGCATTTAAATCATGATAATACGGAGGTTGTATCGGTAAGAGGCTATTATGGCTTACAAACTCCTTGGTATTGGCCCAATGCTAAAATTATGGCCGATAGGATTGGCTGATATGATGACACAACAGAAATGTATCGCATTTGATGCATCGCTGACGCTGCAGTGAAACTGTCATGCTCAACGATTATCCCAATTATAGTCATCTGAACCTATTTTGTTTAGTATTTTAATCATAGGTTCTCCAAGCCAAACTCACAAGCTAAGCTATAAAGAGACTCACTACCTCTCTAGACTCATGCTATTCTCTGTAGTTTAATTATTTTGTTGTACACATAAAATTGTTACGTTTCCTTCATAAGTTGACATATGTACCCATCTACTTCTTCCATGAATGTGGAAGCCTGGTTGCAGTTTGTACTTGTATTATAATGTAAAATGGGGAGGTGTCGTCATCAGCCAGTAGGCTATGGCTAGTCAAATATCAGTTATAGAAATTGGTGCGCAATTTCCATACCACACAATTTAAATTCAGCGAATTCAGGAAATGAATCCTCATAAAACTTTCTTTCATTTTAAGAAATTGACAGAATGGAATTGTCCCCAATCCTTGGTAAAGGTTCATTGGATTGACTTGTGAGGTTCGAACTTCAATTGTCTCTCTCCATCACTATAGCAACATGAAGCTTGTAAAGGGTGGAGCCCTACAATGCACTGGCTTATATCACCCAATCAGAAGGCTTCAGTCTACATAAAATCAGACAGTCACTGAATGCCAACCACTTCATAAAGTGACACTTTCCCCAACAAGTGAGAAGTATTAAGTACTTACGTTTAAGTATTTACATTTTTTGACATAATACATGTGTCTTGGATGACAAAAAAACACGCTGCATTGAAAATACTTTCCAAAATATTATTTATGATATTTTTATTGACTGTCCCTTGTATAGGTGTCAGTATAGTAGAATATACGGTTCTTGAGATTAAAACCAGAGACTGACGCGCCCTACAGGGGTCTTAGGAGGATGTTATACAGATCATTTCATCACAGCTAATTATCTGCCAGTAAAAATGGACTGACAGCCTTTTAACTCTGTATCGCTGTGGGAAAACATAGGCTTCAGCAGCCAGAATTACCCTCCATCCAGTCCTTCATCCCATTCAATGGCCGTGCTAAAACGCTAACGTCGCACTCGAGAGCAGGTCCACATTAGAGTCCAATGATTCAACCTGATTGTAAAGTTAAATTATTATTTTTATTTTTTAAAGAGCAGATGGGTAGGCATTTCAAACAGGCATTAAACCCCTTAAGCCTTATTTGTTCAATTAATTTATGCGTAAAGAACCCAAGTGCTGCCGAGGGCTGCCACGCGACGAGTTAATAGCGGAAAATACAAGTGTGCGTGGTTAACGAGGCCGCGGCGAGATGGGCCGCGAGGTTCATTACGCACCTCCACGAGCTCATTAAAAAAAGGTGTCAGGCTCTCCATTAGGGATGGGAACGCCAAAAGGAAATTATGAAAAATTATTTTATCACTCAATGGCTTCTTCTTCGTGATGGGTGCGGGGTGAGAGTGGGGATGGGGGGCGCGGAGAAAACGACTCGACGGAGAGGATCCTCTTCTTCGTGCACGGTCGCTCTACTCCAATTAAAAGTAAATAACTCTGAAATGAACGGAAAACACAACTGGAGTCTTTTACAGCAAAGCAAAAAGTTAAATATTTAAATATTAAATATTATAAATGTTTAAATTCTGCGCTTGACGGAACATTTAGAAGGATGAACAGAAATTGCGCTGAAGCAGAAATGAAGTGTAGAGAAGTCAACAAACTACCAGGGTTCCCACAGGGTTCCAATAAGGTTCCGAGCTCAGATAAAACATTTCTGTGACTTTTCCAGGCTGTTATGATAAACGCACAATGGCGCAAAATAATTTTTCAAATAATCGTACATTTTCATTTCCGTAAAACCGAACACCAAAAATGTGTAAATTGCTCCGTCCGTGTCTGTTCCTCTTGCAAGTACACACAATGATCTCAGAGAAGGACCTTTGTCTTTTAATATTGTAATACAATAAAAGCACAATGTTGTTTTCATCTTTTCTAGATACAAGTCCAAAAAGGTAGGAAACACAGGTGTCAGAAGGGGGTGTGGGCGTGGTCATAAGGTCTACTTCTGAACAGATTTGTATTAACTTTTCAACACAAGGCTGAATTTGCAGGGGAACTGTTGTAAGATAACCTTCAGACATCACAATAGAGTGCAAAAACTGACATCAAATCCTTGGAGTCATCCAAGTCATGGTAAAAACAGATTTTATATGGCTAAAAAAAAAGAGAAGAAACAGTTTGACTTTCTGCTGTAAATCAGAACTTCCTCTTTTCCGGTTGAACAGCAGCACCGCCCCCAACCCCCCCCCCCTCTGTAAAACAGGCTGTTTGTGTGAAAATTTAAGGCAGGTCATAAATCTGGAGAGCCGTGCAGGTTCACCATTAGACACAAGCCCAGCTCCTCAGATCTTGGGGAGATTTTGCCGAAGACGCCTGCTGCCCACATTAAGCGCATCTCCGCCGTCAGGCGAGCCAGGTCAGGCCTCACTCCAAAGTCTCTACTGGCCTCTGGTCTGCTTGTTTATCCGTTGATGAGTCTTGGAAGTGCCAACATCGCTCTAAATTATGTCCCATCTAATGGATTCTTGTTGCTAACCTCATACTCCCATTCAAAGATGGCTTCTAGGGGCGGCTGTGGCTCAGGAGGTAGAGCGGGTCGTCCGCTGATCGCAGGGTTGGCGGTTCGATCCCCGGCTCCTCCTGTCCACATGTCGAAGTGTCCTTGGGCTGAACCCCAAATTGCTCCCAATGAGTAGGCTAGCGCCTTGCATGGTGGCTGCCGCCATTGGTGTGTGAATGTGTGTGTGAACGGGTGAGTGAGAGGCTATTGTAAAGCGCTTTGGATAAAGGCGCTATATAAGTGTATTCCATTTACCATTTCTAGGTTCCATATTTTGATGAGAAGCTACCTGGGATAACCCCGCCTTTGACCCTGACAACGCCCCTTAATCCAAACTGACCCAATGAGGACCAAGAGGATCAGAAAGGCCAAAGCGCAGGCTTGACTGTAGCACCCCCAAAGACTGTAAGTGATTGCGGAAAACACACAAATATGCCCCAGACTGGTATGGATTTGGAAATTCAGCTTCCGACCGGGCTGCAGGTCTGTCCTATCCCGACTCTCCTCATTAATAATACAGGAGAAACTAAAACGCGTTACTGTAAAACAGCTTTGAGACTGTCTTTGTGATGTCTCCGTATGCTTCTTTTCCCAAACCGTATTCGCACTGTCACTTTCCACAAAAGGGTCGGGAAACGGCACAGGACTCTCCACAGGCCTTTCGACGATCGACTCCGTGGCGAAAATCACGCTCTCCACTAACAATAGGCAAGGAAGACTTCACAAACTCCATGACAGCTGATGCTACTGCACACTGTCAATCGAGGACTTGTTTGAACGAGCAAAATGACTTTTCTCCCGAGAAGAGCATTTTGATTGGCGAGTGGTTTATGTGAGTAAACCGAGAGCACCTCCCATTCTTAGGTGGCACTGGAGTGAAGCGGTTAAGAAAAAAGGAAAGAAAAGTAATACCTGTCACTCTGGAAAATAGCTTCTGCAAAGCACACAAACAATGTCATGGAAAATAATTTAATTTGGGGATTCATCTCTCATATCTCCACTGACCACAGATGTCACAAATTTCCTCTGCCGTGCCAGTCTGTACACGCTGCGGCCCCAGAACCGCCGGCAGGAAGCAGACCGTCCCGGAGAAAGGCGGCTCTCGCTCCTGTGAATCCCCCGTATAATAACAAACAAAAGACCAGACTCTCTAATCAGGCTCGCAAAACAGCATCGACAATGGCGGCGACGGCGCCAGGGACGGGACCTTCGGTCCAATCAGAGGCTGACCCCTTCCCAACGCAACTGCACCCCACCTGTCAATCAAGTGCCAGAACGCGCTGCACTTCAGACCTGGATAGCGTGTGTATAATTACAAACGCTCAATATCATAGGACGATCACCATACTGTTATCCATATTCAAGAGATGGAGTGACCTACGCGCGCGCGCGCACGCACACACACACACACACACACACACACACAAAACACACACACACAAGCAAGCACACACACACACAAGCAACACACACACCCACACACCCACACAAACACACAAACACACAAACACACAAACACGCACAGACACACGCACACGCACACGCACACCCCCACACACACACCCACACACACACACACACACACACACCCACACACACACACCAGAGCACGCTTTAGCAGCAGCCAGTAAAGGTGAGAGGGTCCTTCTATTTGATCAAACGAGGCCAAGAAACCAGACCTGGATATCCTGTAATAAGCAAAAAAACAACCACCCTGCAGGGCCCTCAAAGCAAGAGGCCCCCGCCTGGTCTGCTGCCCCTACCTGGGGTGCGTATGGAGGAGAGGGGGGCACTCACCCAGAAGAGCGGACATGTTCTGGAAGATTCTAAGAAGTTCCGGGGTGATGGAGGGGCTATTTTCCAGCGTCACCAACCTGCAGAGAGAGAAGAAAAATCAGCACATTTTTCTTGTCTCTTTATTTTAATAAACTCAGTTGTAACCGTTCCCTTTTGTGTTTGCCTCCTTTATGTTGTGGCCCTTTGAGCCGTGGTCGTAACAGTGTAAAGGGTGTGTGTGTGTGGATGTGTGTGTTTTTGTGAGTGTGTGTGTGTGCGCGAGTGTTTGTGTGTGTTTGTACGGGTCCGTGTATGTGTTCGCACGTTTAGGCTTTAATGGAAAATCGAAGTGAATCACCTCTGTGCTGCTCCTATGCAAAGGTTTATTCCATCAATTTTGATAAATTATTGATGAGGTAACGACACTTTTGCTGCTGTTCAGGTCTCAGCGCTGCCAGTGGCGGGCCTCGGGAGAACCGTGATTGGTGGAGGTTACTCCGAGGGTCGGGATCGTAACACACACTCCATCCATCCTCTATCAGTTTTTTTTATTTATTTATTTCTCTTTCTTTCTTTCTTTCTTTTCAAATCTTCAAAGAACATTAAATCTTAAAAAAAAAAAAAAAGTTGTTATTTACAAATTAATCTCCTCTGGCAACCAAGCTTGTTTTAATTTGGGGACCGGAAACGGGAACGGTAGCCGGATCTGTAGCAGTGTAGTAGAGACAGCTGAAGTAACGCGCAGTTCTGTGGGGGCGCAATACCAGAGGACAATATTAATTACCTGCAGGAGCGCACTACAACGGAAAGACAGAGGGAGCGGGACAGACAGACTGACAGAGAGGAGGGAAGGAGGGAGGGAGGGAGAGAGAGAGAGAGAGAGAGAGAGAATCGCATATAAAGTGAGATAGAGGAAGACAGTGAAACAGAGAGTTAAAACACACACACACACATACACACACACACACACACATACACACGGACATACACAAACATACATGCACGCATGCACACAGACGTACACATGCAGACACATAGACAAACATACACCCGGACAGACACACATACACAATACACACACACATGCACACACGCACACACACCCACATAAACACCCGCCCACACACACACACACACACCACAGGATTTCATCAGTCACTGACAGGCAGAAATCTTCATTCTCCAAAAATCACCAATGGGGGAGGGTTATGGAGGGTTGTGGGTAAAGTAGCGGGCAGCGCTTGATAAACACAAGCCACTGGGCCCAATTAGGGAGCTGTCAGGGGCTGCCGGCTTCACTCCCATGACAAAGGAGAGAACACGGCGTGACATTAGCAGGACCTTTCATTCTGCTCCTCGTGTGCGACGGGAGAGAGAAACCAGAGGCACTTAACGGCGGTGTCAGACACCTCCTTTAATAATGCAGGGGCCCAAACGTGCCCTCATGCACAAACATTTCCTACCACGGCGCACTACAACATTAAATGCGCCCTGCACTGCTTAAGATGACATTACGATGCTAACGAGCGCTTCACTGCCACGATCCCTCTAAGACCGGGGTTAGCGCAGCACGCCAGGCTTAGCCTTGGACAGACATTCTGTTTTAATTGATGAATTGGGCATCGTAAATCTGCAAATGCTCAAATCAAACCGCCCCAGGAGTGTGTGTTGAGCTGAGGTGAGGGTATTTGAGGACGTGTGTGTGTGTGTGTGTGTGTGTGTGTGTGTGCGCGTGTGGTTAGTTAGTGCGTCAGTATGTGTGTGTGTGTGGGCAAGAGAGTTTGCACAGGTGATGAAAGGTGACGATGTGTATACAGGTGAGGATAGGTGAGCGTGTCTACACAGGTGAGGACTGGTAAGTGTGTGTATACAGGTGAAAACAAGTGAGCATGTGTACACAGGTAGACAGGTGAGTGTGTGTACACAGGTGTGGACAGGCGCATATGTGCACACAGGTGAAGACAGGTGCATATGTGCACACAGGTGAAGACAGGTGCGTATGTGCACACAGGTGAGGACAGTTGTGTATGTGCACACAGGTAAGGACAGGTGAATGTGTGTACACAGGTGAGAACAGGTAACTGTGTGTACACAGGTGAGGACAGGTGCATAAATACACACAGGTGAGGACAGGTGACTGTGTACACAGGTGAGGACAGTTGTGTATGTGCACAGGTGAGGACAGGTACGTATATGCACACAGGTGAGGACAGGTGCATATGTGCACACAGGTGACTGTGTACACAGGTGAGGACAGGTGCGTATGTGCACACAGGTGAGGACAGGTGCGTATGTGCACACAGGTGAGGAGGTCTGTACCAGAGCTCAAGGCCGTCCTCCAGCAAGTAGACATGGGGTGGCTGCATCACGTCTGTGCTGAGCTGGATCACCGGAAGCAGGAATGGGTACAGGTTCTTACTCTCCGCCCCCAGGCCCTGTGACATCACAAACAAACACTGATGAAACACTGATGAAATCAAAACTCCCTGAATGAACACCTCTGTATTTGTAAATGTCCTTGTTTGACTGGTAAACTGACTCTCTGGGCCTAGTCAGTGGAATGCAAGAAATACACAGGTATGATTCATAGGGCAGGTAATGTGCCTGTACTCTTGAAACATGCTCAGTTTTCTTTGTATTCCAGAACTCGCAGAAATCAGGGCAAATTTGATTTTGCAGAAATACTCTTGAACACCTAGCTCAACAGACAGTAGCATACCTGGACAGATTTAAGAATCCCAAGAACCACACTGGCTGTCAATCAAACAACGCGAGTTGAAGCATGTGGATCATTTAACTGAAGAGGGCTCAGAAAAAAAGAGAGGAGGGAGAAGAACAGAAGGACAAAGAGAGGAGAAGAAAGAGATAGAGGGATAGAGGGAGAAGACCAGAGGGACAGAGAGAGGGTGAAAGACAAAAGGAGAGAGGGAGACAGACAGAGGGACAGAGAGACGGACAGAGGGAGAGGGAGATGGACAGAGGGAGAGGGAGAGAGATGGACAGAGAGAGAGGGAGAGAGGTAGACGGACAGAGGGAGACGGACAGAGGGAGAGGGAGAGAGAGAGGGACATGGACAGAGGAAGAAAGAGAGAGGGAGAGAGGGAGACTGACAGAGGGAGAGAGGGAGACGGACAGAGGGAGAGAGAGAGATGGAGACGGACAGAGGGAGAGAGGGAGAGGGAGAGAGGGAGACGGATAGAGGGAGAGAGGGAGACGGACCAAGGTAAAGGGGGAGATGAACAGAGGGACAGAGAGAGAGGGAAGCAGATGGACAGAGCGAGACAGACTGAGTGAGGAAGACAGACGGAGAGAGAGAGAGAAGAACAGAGGAAGATAGATGGAGAGAGAGAGAGAAGAACAGAGGGAAATGGAGAGAGGGAGAGAGCGAGAGGTTGAAGAACAGAGGGAGACGGACAGAGAGACAGAGCGAGAAGTGGAAGAGGGTCCCTCTAAGTTCTTCCTGCGTCCCTCAGCCTAAATGCCTCTGTGTGTGAACAGTGAGGGGAAATTAGGTGTAATTGGGTAAAAGATTTCAGCAGAGGCACGGGCCAGGAGCGTAACGAACATCTCCCCTCAGCCAGGACTGACAATGAACCTGCGACGTCAGCGCAAACAAGCGGTTCTTTAAAGCCCCGGCCCACACGGTGAACACACGGCGCATCGGAAACGCAAAACAAAAGCCCGGCGGTGCTCGCCAACATCAAAAGGCCGCAGTTATGGTAGTCATGGCGATGGCCAAACTAAGAGCAGCGTGGTAATAAAAAACGTTTTCCCCGCCGTAAATGTTAAATGTTTTCTTTTTTAAAACGATGCAATTCTTCAACCGTAAAACAACGCTTTTCCTCTCTGTCAATACAGGCCCCGCAGGCCAATAAGCTTCTCCCGTGCAGAACCTCATTTGTATGAGTGAAGCGAGGAAGCCAAATCAGAAACTGGGAGAATTAACACAGCGCACATACCAACTTGGTCCAAGCCCTGATAGTACTTTTTTAACGCAGACTGGGCGGTCTCTTTTGTACATGGCGCGATGAAACTAATGTCTACGACCTTAAAGGTACGATATGAGCAGGCCACCAATCAGTCAGAAGAGCCAGTGCACGTTTGGAAACTGTCAGAACGTCCGACTCGTCCCGCGGGATTGTTAGACGGGGAGGTCAGTGTCTGTATCCTGACTTCGCTTTGACGAACAGCGAAAAGCCGCTAGGAGGCCATGTGTGTCCCGGAGCACCTTCTGAGCCTCCCCTGCCCAGCGGACTCCCGCTATTCTCGAGATACCGCCACAGCGCCACGCAGACCATGAGGACACACGGCTGCTGCGGCTCCAGCGAGAAATTCCCGCCATCTCAGCGTGGCTTTACTGACAGGTTTTTTCAGCGGGGTTGAAAGAGGGGGTATTTTTTTGGGCACTGAATCTGCTCGATCCTTCGCCTGGTTGCATTGTGGTCTGCTGATTGGCTGGCTGTGGGAGGGGGGGGTGGTTTATCTGTCTTTTGTGGGTATTTGGGGGTGGTGAATTGACATTGACACGAGCTGATCGTTCGCACGCCACGTACACAAAATCAGGAAGCCGCCGTGCAGACTCCGAGCACACAGACGAGACATGACTGAATATCCGCGCTGTCTGAGCCGATCAGCATCAGCAGGTCTTCTTGTCCCTCTCAGGCCTCCGTACCCATGGGCTAACAGATCTTCCCCCTCTCTGCCTCTCACATTCAAACATGATATGACATGAGGACTTGTGTTGCTATAGTGGTAACGTCACATGTTAGATCAACAACTAACCCCCCCCCCCCCGAACCCCACTCTCCTCGTTTCTCCCTCTCCCCCTCCCCTCTTCTTCTATCCCTCTCTCCCAGCAGGAGTGTCCCAGCAGGCTTGCCGTAGCGCAGTACCTGTACAAGGTGTATGAGGGTGGTGAGGATGGCACAGCGGAGCATGTTGTGTTCCTCTGACTGCTTCCACAGGAGGGGGAGATACTGCACCAGGCACCCCACATAGGGTCGGATCTGCAAAGGCAAAACACCGTAAACACACCGCACGCACACAAGCACGCACGCACACACACCATACACCCAGATAAACACACGCACACTAAGACACACACACACAAACGCACACATACACACACATACTGAAGTTCCCTAACGGGAAAATAAAAGTTATTCTATTCTATACACACACCCAGATAAACACATGCACACCAAGACACACACACACCAAGACAAACACATGCACACACCCCACACACCCAGATGAACACATGCACACACACACCCCCAGACACACACACACACACACACACACAACACACACACACAGTGGCCCTCCAGGAACAGGGGTGAGTATCCCTGCAGTTAAAACCATTCACCTGCTGTGTAGCGTAATTGTGTTTCTTCATTTCTACAGACTGACTCATAGACACACACACACATACACACACACACACACACAGACTGACTCATAGACACAATTAACACCTTTTCAGCCAGAAAGGTTCGGCAGAGATTCATTTAATTGGAAAAACAATAATGACAAAAAAATAAAGTAGAGTAGAAAAAGAGTAGACTTTGTGCCAAGATGGCAGAAGCACTCTGCTCCCCAGATTAAAATCAGCAGCGTGAGGCCATCCATTCCAAATGAACCACAGCAAGAGCTCCCAACTTCGGCCTCCTGAGTCTCTCTCCGGTAACTAATGTGGAAAACGAATCCACCTTCGCCTTACGCGGAACGTGCATTTGTACATTTATTTAGAGGGAAAAATCCATTGAAATATAATCTGCATGTTTTCAGGATTGTGCGTTTTGGTTCGCGGTTAGTTAACTGCTGTTAACGGTGTCGCACGTTCGCTCGGCGCTCTGGAAATGTTGCTCACATTTAATCAGGTCAGGTGGATGCAACCCGTGAGCTCTCGTACTGTAAATCTCTGCACACGCCTACGAATCAGAGGTAAGGCGCGTGGCCAATGCTAGTGACACTTTACACGTTCCGCCCGCAGAACAGACAAGCGCATCTTTGTTACAGGTAAATTCAGGAAGCACTTTCTTTTGTTTATGTTTATTTACACAGAGTTGTCGACGTGGCGGAGGCAGAGGCCATTGAAGGTGTTCAAGTCTAAGGCACGATGCAGCGCTGGACGTTCTCTAGTCAGTACGTAAATGATGATCCTTGTTCTCATCGTTACGCGTTCTTGCGTTCTCGTGTCTTTTATGCGAGAGGAACTTAAAGAGCCTGTGTTTTTCCAAAAAAATGCCACCAGCTGGACAGTCCCTAAAGCACTCTAGGTAAGGTTACGCGCTAAGGCACAGCAGCGTGCTCCCCGCTGCGCGGCTCAGCTGGTGGGACCGCTGACCGGAAAGCTTTGGAGGAGAGCACGCGCTCGCCCACACTCTTCCAAATTTCCAGAGGACATCGCAGGGATGAGCTTACGAATAAGGCCGGACATACCAAATCAGGAATGAAAAGAAAAGAAAAAAACTGTTAAAAAAAAAAAAAGTAATTTAAAAAGAAAACTACTCTGTAATCCACATACCATACCACAGACATTTGCTCTTTCTAGACATTTTAGTAAAATGTCACACAATGCCACACTCCAACACAAAGACCTTCTGATAGGTTTAGGAGAGAACAATAAAAACCCAATGCGCTTTAATGATGATTCCAACTTACCCGCCAAAGCGCTAATGGGCACAGAAAACTTCGGTGCAGAAAACAGATAAAAGAGAGGTCACAAAGGACCTTGTTTTCGGACAGAATTCAGCCCAAGCAAAACCCCGCATATCATTCAGTCCCGTTATCTGGCTTATGAAGAGAGAAGAAAAGCCTGCATTTCAAACAGAGCGAGGCTTTGTTACCCTCTCATTACAGGAAGTTTTTATTATCGGCAAACGACAACACAAACACCCCAGACCAATGGCATCCTTTGTATGGTAGCGATCCGGAAAGTTTAGACAAATGATTCCCAGTGAGACAGTTTGGAAGAACTCCCGTTTAATACCAGGAGTACGTGCGCATTGACATTCGCGCTCTCAGCAACCTGTCATTATCCATTTCAAAATTGATGAACACATGCGGGGACTTGTCCTCGTCAATCAAACAAGTTGATTGGCGTGTCAACATGACATTCATTACATTAACGACATTCATTAAAATTTAGCGCATGCTCTTATCTTGAGTATATAGCTAACGTCACTAAAGCACCAGTTTAACTATGCTAATCAAATACGCTAACATTCCTGTTGCAGCCATTTCTGTGTCCTTTGACTCAAGCTCATTCATTCCAAAATCTTTTTTCCATTAAATGATTGATGGGAATTGTATTACGATACCAAACAGGGTTGATGTAAAGTTAATGAAATGGAATCAAGGGAGAAAAAACACCACCACACTAAACAGGTAGCTAATGTGCCTTTAATACAGTGATTTTCAACCACTGTGCCGTGGCACACTAGTGTGCCGTGAGAGATCGTCAGGTGTGCCGTGGGAAATGATCAAACTTCACTTAATTAGTAACACTTTTGGTTCGTGGTGTGACTCAGGATTTTTTTAATGTAAAAAATGTGCCTTGGCTCAAAAAAGGTTGAAAAACACTGCTTTAATAGAATGGATTTATGTAATAGAAATGTCCTTTAACGAAAATGAGTTACCAATAAATGCATCTGTTACAAACAAATATGTAAATTCATGTTTATTGGTGACTAATTTGTATTAGTGGTATTTTTTATCCTATTAAATGTACATCATTGTTACTTGCTTAATGTGGTTGTAATTTATAGCTTGATTCCTTTTCATTAGCTTTAAATCAAACCGTTAAGTTTTCCAGTTTTGGTAAAGAGTCTCGGCATACTCATTTGGGGACACGGCAATATCCAGACAAAGTGGAAACTGTCTTCATGCACGGCCCTGGGGAAGTGCCCGCCTGCGGTACTCCTGTTTAATCAGGGCCGTGACCCCTTGACCCCCAGCAGATGCTCACCTGGACGTTGACCCTTTCGATGACGCAGGAGATGACATGCAGCACCTGCATCTTGGTGTCGCACTCGGTCACCTGCTGCAGCAGCTGGAAAAGCAGGCTGAAGATGGACTCCAGGTACTACCCCCCGAAACAGAGACCAGATCAGAGTATTAATTACCAAGAGAGTACTGTCCTGGAACAAACATGGTCCGTGGAGAGAATTCACAAAATACATCAGCGCTGTGTTTTCTCTGAAACAAGGCAGCAAGCTCTCCGGTTCAGACCTGGGTCAATTACCATTACGTATTTGTTATTTCTGTATTTACAATTTCTGCAATTACCCCTTCCAAATAGTATTAAAAAAATGACTAATTGTATCCTGTGTGGCAATTAGTAACTGAAAGTATTTTCAAACTTTTTTGAAAAGTACTGACCTGTGTATTAATCACCCTATGAGAGTCCTGGGGCCTCATTTATAAACGGGTGCGTACACCACTTTCCCCGTCGATTTGGGATTTATAAAAAAATTACTTGGTGTCAAAACATTTGCGCATTCACGCAAACTATGACCCATGCGTACACACAGACACAGATACATGTCCTGCAGACCTGTTACACTCAGTTCCTTTTACTTCATATCAAAGTACACAGCCTTCTATCCCTTGTCAGGAGAACATCCAGGCCTAAGTAGTTTCTGTCCTTTTGGTGTTCGTCTGAAAATCCATATTCCAGCTTCCAGATTGTCCAAAAAACCATAACATTGCCGGTTACACTCCCATTCAGTTTCAGCGTATACCATCAAGGAGGCGGTACAGACTCCCACAGAACAGACGCATAAGATTCAAGCGCTCTTTTATCCCAGAGGTCCAAAAATTGTGATTTAAATTTGATAGTGAGGGCTTTAATCAGGTAGATGTAATATCTGCATATTTTGTGGGGATATATCGGTGTTTCGTCTTTGAAACTGTGCCACTTTATGATGCAAGATACATTTCTGAGCAATCAGACAAAGTATTAATGTATCGTATTTTGAATAATGTCTCATCATGGGCTGATAAGTGTCGTGATTCAATTAATAGCAACAATTATTATTAATTCCTGGCTATGTCATTGTAACCTCATAAAATCTGGGGGGGGGCAAGTTCTTATTTGGGGGGGGCCTTGCCACCCAATAATGCCGGGACCGAGCACTTGTACTTTGCGGGTGCGCTTCTTTGCACCCACTCTAATATCCGACCACTTTTTAATTGGATCGTCTGTTGTGACACGCTGCCACTCCAAAAATTATTCTTTATTTGTTACGCCAGAACTATTTTCACCCCACGATATAGCCCGTCTAGCCTCCATACCTCCACAACGAGTGTCTCAATTTCACACTCCGTGAAGTTTCTCTTCTTTGTTTTGCGGCCTGACTTCTCAATTTTCCCTGACAATGAATTGGAATGGCAAGCTGATTTATATGCATATCACATTCACATAAGGCTTTCCATTAATCATTTATGGTTAATTGTGGGAGTTAACAGGGCAGGATACGAGGCACGTGCACATATGCAAAACTTAAAGTTGAATGCAAGAAAATTGCATGCAATTGTTGAGCATGTGTCAGGTTATCTTTGTATAACAGTATGCACTTTTCTTCTTTTGTGCATGCTTCTTTTGTGCATGCTTCTTTTGTGCATGCTTCTTTTGTGCATGCTTAATATTATAGGGGTAGATTTAGGAAAGGTTTGCGTGTACAAAATCACGTGTAAAACTGTTACCACCCGCAAAAAAACTTGTCTGAGGTGATCAACTAACGGGGTGCAAAAAAGACTGCGTGTGTCAAAATTTTAAGATACATGGATTTTTTGTTTTCGTGGGTTAGCCTTAATGAATATGCAAAATTGGGCGTCCCTATGTTATCCCGCGGAACAGTGGGAGGAGGTCATGCAAATAGATTACTTTAGCATGTGTAAAGTGATTTACTAAGCCCCAAAGCAAGTTTGTGAAAGGTATTTGCATGTGCTTTTTAGTACAAATGGCATTAAAAGATAGGCAATTGATAAAAGGACAGCTGTCATTGTATGAAGACACATACGGGTGTGTTTGGAACATCCATACCAGAACGTTCTGAATGATTGTGCAACAATGGGGACTAAGTAACTAGCCCATTCTAGCTAACCCTCAAAATACACACAAAGGCCCCGTTCACACTTGCATTTTGGGGCTCGACAACCAAAGTTATTAGCTGGAGTCACTCATGTTCTGTGTCCGTACACACACGCACATTTAGAGGACAGAGAACGCTTACAAGTATGAACGAGAAACAGGAAGCGAATGAAGCAACATTGACTAAAGCTTCTTTAACAGTACACAACATCGCTCTTAGCACACTCTATGGAAGTCAGGGAGCATTGCTGTTAATTCATCACTGCACATATACTACCAGTTTGTCAACTCCCGTTCCTGTCCACACTCGCACAACCAAGCTCATTTGCATAGGAACAAGAGTCAACTTCGGTAGTGGCCACCTGTTTCGAACAGGACTCATTACTACTAGTTGTCGCTCTCGCTCTCAACCATACTGTGTGAACTTGACTGTATTAAGTACTAAAATGAGGAGCGACAACCATTCCAAACATGCAAAATCTCTCATTTAAATATTGCCGTTTGTGGCTGGAGCAATTGACATTATGACTCTTAGTTGATCACCCGCAAAGTGTGAAATGACAACATAAATTATTCACTATGAGAGCACTGATCTGAGTATTAATCACTATGAGAGTACTGATCTGAGTATTAATCACTATGAGAGTACTGATCTGAGTATTAATCACAATGAGATACATTATCTGTGTATTAATCTCTATGGGAGTACTGATGCAACCATTAATTGTAGCATGCATACCGTTCAGTACATCAACCAGAATCAGTTTGACTTGATGTTCCACAGAAAGATTATATTATTAATCATAAAAAGCTTCAAGCTCAGTAGAGCAAGAGGGAACGGGATATAAAACGTTTCAATTAAATCACAGTCAGCTGGAAAAAAAAAACATGGACAAATTCATATCCCAAGGTGAGATAAAAATGAGGGGTTGTCTGGGAGAACATTCTAAAACATTCCAAAGTTTTACCTTCTTTGAATTCACTTTCAAGTAGAGTTTTGTTTTAAAATATAATATACATGGTCTTCATCCACATCAAGCACTTTTTAAAACTTATTTCATTACAAAAAATATATAGAAAGAAAGGAGAAATTGTCAGACTCACCGGTAGGAACTGCTCGGTCCTGAACTCGAAGTCGTCGACTGGTAACGACGCGTTAAGGGCCTCAACCTCAACACTACTCTGATTCCCAATGAATTATGAATATGAGCCCTGATTTAACATAATTGTATTTCCTTGCTTAGCTGGAAACTGCTAATGTGTGGCGAGTCTTCTGCCACAAAATGGCCCCGTTAGCTCACTCAGGTTAGTGTTACACAGTTAGGTGGTGGTGGAGGACGGGAGTTAAAACAAAAAGCACTCAAGGGTTCATGCGATGACAGGCGCTATGCAGAAATGCAACCACAGCGTCCATCGTGAAAGAGTGAAAGGATATTCAACTTCAGGGTGGTGGCTGTCTCAATCCGAACCTGAGTGGGGAAAAACAAAAACAACAGCAGCAAATAAGCATAGAGAATATCACCCATTCATTGTGCATCCACACCAATGCAATTCCACTGGAATAGTGATGGGCCATTTGATGTGAGTCTTTGTTGAACTAGAAAAAAAGTTGTAATTATTCACATTTGTACGTTTTGATTTGTTTTAAAACCCCAGGGAAAATCATTCTTGTTAGAGCTGAAAGACTTATAGCAGGACGTGTGGGCAAGAAAGACCCAATCTGATCAATGCTATTAATGTGACTTCTGCTTTTAATTATTGTGTCATCCGATATTTTAACAAAAATGTTTCCAAGCGCATGAAAGAGCGCAAGACTGTTCTTGTGTCCCTGTATGTACCGCTGTCTAATTCTACAGGTGTACACAGCTAGCTTAGCCAGGTGACTGGTGGAAACAAACACCTGCATACACGCACTGACTTCTGGGAATGGAACAGCACACCCCCGCCGTGCAGCTTTCAAGCTCCAGTCTCATTCCAGGTGAAACGACGGCGGGATTCAAAAACCCAGCAGGGTGGCGACCGTCTCCCCGCCTCCGCCCAGCAGCAACGGCTCCACCTCACCAACGATTCTCATTCGCTTGGATTCGCGCCGCCGTCAAGCAGGTGCGAGTCGCTCAATGGGCACGCTTGAAGATCATTCTGGTTTGGTAGCCCGTCGGCAGTGGCAGATGGTTTACGGACTACGGGCGGCAGCGCCCCGAGGCACCAGACGCAATTACGAGACTCAAAACCGGCACCCAGGAGCGCCATCTCCTGCGAAACGGTTTCATTTCGGCTCCCCTCGCCAAAAATGTAGAACCCCGCCCCTTCCTGTGCCTGCCGGCACAAGCCGAGACGCTCGGTGGATTAACACCACAAAGAAATGCTGTTATCTCAAACCGGCCAAAACACGCCCCTGGGTTTTCACTCTGGGTCAAAAGCCGCCAGATTTCTTAATCCCGCCAACGCAGAACAAAGATGAGATGTCTGCAAAAGGAACCTTTAAACTGGAGACCCGCTGAGGAAGCTGGCAGGGGAAAAATCGCATCAATTTGATCTATGACAACTTTTAGGAGAAGGCAATGAGGCAATGAGAAAGCAGAAGACAATTGCAAGGGAGCAATAGAAATAAAAGAGAATAAAAGTGAACAGTAAAGTGAACGAAGCTAGGCCGTGCACCCTCAGGTCACGATCCTCGTTCTGATTGGCACCTGTCCATTAGGATCAGGGTTTTAATTGGAGGATTAATCGCTGCTGGGGGCAATGAAGGCCCCTCCAGAAAGACAGTGAGTGTCCAGAGAATGAGGTGACCGGTCCCGAGGGCCGAGTCTCCTCCGATTGGCTAACGCGGTGACCTGAAATAATACATCTCTAAATGAACATGAATGAGCACTACAGAGGCAACTGTCAAACTCCAGACTCTTAAATTTAAGATCAGGTTGTGCCGTGTGCCATTTGACTGACACCGCAGCGCACTCGATGAATCCCGCCGTTTCCATGGTGAAGCCACGTGCCAGGAGTGCTGGCCTGATTTTATTGCTCCCTCTGTTTGTCTATGATACGAACGATCATCCGCTCCCAGAGCACAATATCTGGAGCAGAACTCAATGCTGTGCCCCCCCCAGTGCATTCTGGGAGAGTCCATCAGCCTCTGCCGGGGCTCACCTGACCGCCTTTCTCATTTGCCCCTTGGGTAAATCCCAGCAGAGCAGCCGAAACGAGAGGAGGAGCCAGAAATACATAACCGTGTGTGTGTGTGTGTGTGCGCGTATGTGCATGTACATGCGTGTGTCTGCGTGCGTGTGTGTGTGCAGAAGGTCATACATTCAGTGACCACAGGCCACACACTTTTTAATTCTCTCACTCCCTCTCGCTTACTTTTTGTGTTCCTTCTTCTGTGTGTGAAAGAATGAGAAAGTGTGTAAGTCACATATTTTCATTCTCTCTCCCTGTCCCTTTCTCTCTCTCACACACACACACACACACACACACACACACACACACGTGCACAAACAATTGCATTCTCATTTTCTCATCATAACTCACACTCTCACACTCTCACACTCTCACACTCTCACACACGTCTATCACTCACTCTCCAGTCCAACATACACAATTTCCCCCTGTCAGTTCCAGAGGAGAGAGTGCTGCTTTGCACTGGGTGTGTATGATTCAGTAGCGCTGGCTCCACCGTCTTTAGTCTTTCTGATCCATTTGGTTCGTGACAGTCACCAAAAATCCTCCGGCTGTAATATCTCCCTCGTATGCTAGGTGGCTGCCGCTTCATTTGCTGTGATAGCCTGAAATTTGGCTGGAGAGGAGGCTTATAAATCCAAATGAAATAAACATAAAAAACAATCTTACAAATGTAAAGTGTGCTCAGTGTGGTCCTTTCAGGAAGTGCTCAGGCCACCGTTGGTGAAGCCTTCCTTAACGCGCAGTAATCTGTCACCGCTTTAATTACGCTGTTTATTATTCCAGGCTGCCACTACTTTCATCTGTACGCTGCTTTAATGAAACAAACGTCTTCATTTGTTCATTCTCTTGCAGGCTGGCTATTCTCCCCGTCTTCAGCGGGAGTTGAAGCTGATCAAAGAAGCGTTCAGGGGAGCAATTATCCGGCTCTTCCCCACGCAGGCGAAAAGGGCCTAAGGCAAACGTATGCATGAATCCATCCGTTTATTCACACTCCGCTACCAGGGGGTTTTCACATAATTCGATTTCAAACTCCGCAGCACCGGATCTCGTTCCCTACTTGAAAGTGGAAAGTTAAGGCCGAAGGTTGATTAAATACAGGCCCTGTACATTTGGCCAAAGCCGTTCAGGTTAAACGGAGATTTGACTGCAGCCCAAGGGGAAATTTGAGGTTTTTAAATTTGTAAAAGAGATTAACAGACTGACCGAAAGGGCCCCTCTCAGCCCCATGTACTAATCGCCCTGTGTGTCTGGGGGCTCGACCAAAACCCTTTCAGAACTGGAAAAAAATACTTGAGAATGAACTGTTAGCTCTCGTTCAAAAGCATTATTATTTTTTTAAATAAAATTTAACTTTTGAAAAACACAAAACTACAGAAGATTTTTCAGGTTGAGTTGTATCAGTAGAGCAAGGTGGTGTAAGCGAAAATCAATTAAAAGTGAAATCACAGATATCAGGACGTTGTTATTCTTGTTATGTAGCCACAGCGTGTCCTCGGGACATTAAAATCCAGGCTCGACGCAGCAATGGATCTGCCATATTTATGTTACCACAGTGGTAGGCAACCCTTGTCCTGAAGTGCTGGTGACGTTTCTGCTTTTAGTTCCATCTGCGCTTGATCACTAAAGTTTGATAGATGATTAAAAGCCTGAGGCTGAATATTCTGTATGGTGAAATGCTGAGTGCCCCAGCACATGGTCCCCTGCATTCATTAAACTTTTGATAAAGCAAAAACCAGGACCGTCTCTGGCACTCCAGGACCAGGGTTGCCTACCGTTGTATTACAATATTCGAAACAGAAGCATACATACATGCTCCAAGGTAGCGAGCAAAACAAAACAGCACTTTAAATGTAAACTCGTCTGCAGATTTACATCTAGGGATTTGATCAATGAGTGTAGCGTGGGTTTACCTTACAGAAAAGCTGTTCTATGGCAGAATATAGTACAAGTTTATTTTCACAACGCTGGAAACAATACACATCGGGCATTCGTACTTTTCCCGTTTATTTTATTTATTTACTTTTTTTAATGGAAGAGACATTAAAAAATAACTGTGACACCACACAATTTAATAATTTAATTAGTCTAGAACGGCCAGCTGAAAACATGCAATCATCGCAAGTTCTTATTCTGTCCATCATTGCTTGTCAGAAGATAAGTAAACGCGGACGGGAAGAAGGCGGAAAAGCAAACGGAAGAAACCGAAGCGCATTTTAATAAGCGCGGTTTTATGTGTTTGCAGAGAGCGAGCCGGAGCCTTGCCGACTGATTCCTCTCCGTCCTTGCAAACGCGCCAAAACATTCATCATGGTGAGAGACGCCGTTGCGATTGGGCCCTTCCGTCTGCCTCTGCGCGTACGATGTCGGGCCCCTTTATTGGATCCGGGCCAAAAAGGCGCCATGCGACGGCATTGAGAGGACAAATTCAGGTGGGAAAAAAAAAATAATTATAATAAAAAACTACATGACCCCTCCCCCTGTGCACCTGAGCAAACACGGGCGATAAAAGAAGCGTCTCCGTCGCGCGTGCGAGGCGCCACGATTAACGAGACGCGGCCGGCGAAACTCTGAAATAGCCGAAAGAGATCGCTCCTCCGGATCAGGCACCGGGCCAGCCTTCTGTCAGGGGCTGGGTTACGTCCGCAACATCGCGGGTTTGATTCCCGCATGGCCGCGGTCGTTAGCCTGAATTGCCTAATCGAGTACATCAAATTACATTTACATTATGTTTAGCCATTTAGCAGATGCTCTTATCCCCAGTGACTTGCATGAGTGCATAAATACAGGCTCAGAGAGTGAGCAGGGCTGACGCTAAGCCATCTGAGTCGCCGCCGATAACGCATCCACACTTGAACTTATAACATAAAGCTAAGTGCCACAGTGTGTGCAAGAGTCGTGCTTCAAGTGGCAAACACGCTTGAGGGCACATTGATAAATGCATAGATGGTGGAAACAGGTGTGGTAAGCCCATTATAAACGCGATCGGCTTTAGTAGAGCCAAGATGGAGATTAAACAGGTGCGTTTACAGTTCGGGGCACATCTTGAAAGGGAACAACTAAAACGGTGAAGCCACACAATTTAATAATGTGAAACGGCCGACTGCAATCGCAAACGCGTCGCGAGTTCTTATTCCGTCCGTCGTTGCTCGTCAGAAGGTAAGTAAACGTGGATGGGGAAGCAGGTGCGTTTTCAGTCTGTGGCATAAGACTGACAGTGACTCAGCTCTTCTGCCCGGAGCGGAGAGCTCGTTCCACCACTGGGGGGCCTGAGCAGAGAACGGGGAGAAGGGGCCCGTTTGGGGGGGGGGGGGGGGGGAAGAGGGTGTGGAGCGTTTAGGGAGGAGTGCCAGGCGTCGGACGTGAGAAGAGAAACCATCTGTGTAAATGGATGGCGTCTGTGGATAATGATAATGACAGCTTTATGCTGAAACGGAGCGACCGTGAATGACGAGGTCGCATCCCTGGAGCAGATGCCAAGCTGGAACTGTGTCACCGCCTTTCAGGAACCAAGCTCATAAGCATAATGTTACGGGTTCGAGACCCACAAGGGAGAATTATTTTAGGATGCACTGCAAAGTTGAGTATCCATCCGCTGTGTGCGATGCATAGTGACTGTTTCAGACAGTGTGATGTGAGAGAGGGAAGCAGTGAGCATTGCAGTTATTTTGCCTTTCGATGGCTGACTTAACGTGTGTCATGTTTAACATCTGTATGAGGTCTGTGTGGCCTGCTTGTGTTTAAAGAGTTACAAAGCAGGATGAAGAAAGTGTGTGAGTGTGTGTGTGCGTGTGTGCGTGTCAGAGTGAAAGAATAAAAGAGGGGAAAAGAGGTAATGTACACCGATATAGTGTGGTAATTAAGCTTTGGGTAATCCCTGAACAGCAACGATCATGGCAGGTCAGACTGATGCACCCCCATCCCCCAAACACCGCCCCCCACCAACCCCCAAATCGATCTCGCTGAACGGGGACTAATCAGCCAATTTCAGACAACTAACTTACCTCAACAAATCTGTAATCAATCCATGTGACCAATTAGTGTGTCAGACCTTCTTACGCCAATACGGTACCTTCTTATGCCAATATAGTACTCTTCGGTTCTGTCAAACATGGACCGGTAAGGCTTTTCGTAAACACAGCCCAGAAAAAAACTCACCCATCATCCCCCCTTCCCCACCCCACTGACTGGTAAAGACTTTTCATAAACACAGCCCCAAAACAGCCAAAGAAAATAAGTGTTACACAGAGCCGCTATTCCATGAAATCACTTCACATCACATAATGACTCTCAACAAACGTAAAAGAACTGTCATTTTTATCTTGATGAAGGACCAAACATTGTGAATCATTTTGGAGTTTTCAGTCTTTAGATTCAGAAACGGTACAATGACAAATAATAAAAATACTTTTCAACCGGAGAGTATATTCCTCTCTAGATGCGCTTGACTGCACTCTACTGAACTGACTGCACTGATAAAATACAATTAGAGAAAAAAAGACGAAAAAGCATTTTTTTTTAAATGTTAAAAAATAAAAAATAAAAAATAAAAAAAAGTCCATAAGACAAGTCTTTAGTTTAGCAGACTCTCAAAAAGAGCTGCTACCATCTCTAGCTCCATCAGCAAAGCATTGCGGTGTAACATATCCAAGACCAAGATCTGAAGGAAACTTTAGTTTGAGGCCACACTAACTACACTCCAGTCTTGAACACGCTGGTGCTGGACTGCTAAGCACAGGGGAAAAAATGATACTAAACCAGGCGATGCTGCTGGAGGGAGGAAGGTGGTGTGTGACAGTGGGGGGAGGTGCTTTGTGTAAAACAATAACACAAAGCCGCTTCTGGGTGAGATAAATGCCCTACAGCAAACAAGCACAAGCAGGCCTGACCGGCAGGGAGGGACCTGCCACCATGAGAGAGAAAAAACAATAAAAATCCTCCAGTAGGAATAAGGTAAGCTGTGTGCGCGTGTGTTCGTGCGAGTGTGTGTGTGTGTATGTTTGTGTGCCTGCGAGAGTTTGTGTGTGGCGTTTGTGCGCGTGTGTGCGTATGTGAGGAAGACCCAGCATACAGACTCACCACCAGGTCAGGGTCCTGCATCAGGCCCAGGATGGCCTCATACAGCAGTGGCCTCAGGTCCGATTTGAACTTGACAGAGATCCACTGGCCTATGAGCCAGATCACCCTCCTCCGGATCAGCTTATAACTGCGGACAGACAGAGGGACACTGCATTCACATCATCATCATAAGAATAATTATTACAAATATCACCATCATTTTCGTCATAATTATCATTATCACCAGTCAACTTTGTAACATCAATATCAGACTGATACATCATAATCATCATCTCATGTTATGTGACATAGGACGGACAGACAGACAGCAAATTTAGGGGTACACGTCCTAAACACAGTGTTTATGGGGGCGACTTTAGGGCAAAACACTGCACTGCCACCAGCAGCGTCTCCACTGGGAAATGAACCGTGTTACAACCAAAGCCTGGTGCTGATGAGCTGCATCTCTGTCAAATTTAACCCCCATCAACTCCCTTCAAAACATTAACGGGGACCTCGTTAGCATGCCAACGCTCCCCATGGAATCATTTAGCACCTGTCCCATGATGCTTTGGCGCTAAAATGTGAAGCGAAGAGGTGCTTTCATTTGGTGCCAAGAAGCCCAGAGTGTGTATGTGGGGGGGGGTCAGCATCCCCGGGTGCAGGGCACTTGCCATTCAGTTTTCCCGCCTCTCGCAGATGGTTCTGGGTTACTGAGGGTCCCCCGTGTTCCCAGAATGCACCTGGATAGGTGGCCAGCGAGGTTGAATGGCACATTCAGAAACGCCTAAACGCAACGACCGCATTCTGTTCCTCCAGAGCCATTAACTCTAATCGCTAAATGCTCTGGCATCAAGTTCTTATTACTTCCTCCCCAAAAAAGTTAAATCTGCACCCGTTACAATGGAGACTCAGGTGCAGGAACCCTGAGGTGGGAGGCCACAAATCTGACCCCACCCCGCCTCCATGGCCCAGCAGGGGGGGTAAAAACCTCCTTGAAATTAACCGCAAGCCAGGGCAGCAATAAGGCGCTGTTAACTCCACGTCCTTCTGCAAGACTGGGCTCGTTCTGCCCCAGACATATGTAAATGCAAATTCAAGTTCTAATGCAAAAGAAAAACCCAAATCCTAAACGCAATTTCAAAGAACGAAGACCATGCAGACCGGAAAGTGTCCCCGGCACATTACTTTTTATTTTTGATGGCCGTTGCCTTTCGTCTCAGATCAGAATGAATCACTCACATGAATGTTTCCTGCTCGTTAGCGACCGCCCTTCGTCGTCTTTGAAATGGGCTGCTCATTAGCTGCGATTTGACTCTTCTGACATGTTAAAACATTTTATTCCAGAAGGCACCACACACCACACGCGTTAACGGCGACGGCTGCCACGTCCAATTTTTGAAACGACGTAATTAAACCAAAGGGGGCTGCCCGGAAAGCCTTCGCCAGGCGCGACGCGACTACGTGTTTTCAGCAGTCAGCAGAGCGTCAACTCGATGTCTGATCATAAAAATAAAAAAACCGATTACTATACATGAGGTTCTCCACATCGGCACTCAAACCTCTCTCTGGCTTCGAGTCAGTGTCATTTAGAGGAGAAAGCGTGGTGTAATGGAGTCTTTATTAGGGTTCAAGAACAACGTGTGCTGTTCCCTATCGTACAGACCCTGCGAGCGGCTAATGAGTACTCTGGGCTATAAACCCAAAAGCGTTGCCGGTGAAAATCCGGTCGTATGATCAAAGAAGCACCAGTCTTTAACATGCGTTTCAAACCTGCAGCCAGTTCTCCATAAATGAAGAATACAATTAAATCAATTAACCAATCAATCTTCAGTTTGTACCGAGCCTTTTCCGCATCATGCTACTTATTTATTTATGAATATAAAAACCTGACTGCACCAATGTGGGGGAAAATAACTGCAAGAATTCACTGACCCTTTAAAAGGTGATGATGTGGAACTCACGAGAAATGGTAGCACACAAAGAACAGGGTTGCCCGTCATCGTGAAAAAGACCTTCTCAGTTAATTAGATACAGAACAACTTTTCAAAAAGAAGTTAATCTATTTTAAACAGAATACAAGTGCCAAAAGTACATTACCTTGAAATATTACCTTGAAATCTGTTATTCATCATGGTTATTTGCCATAGTTTTCAAAGTCATGTCACTGCACTCACTTGAGTGAACAGGGACCCAAAAGCAAAAATACAAATAATAAAAAATACATTTTTCAAGATGGAAGTAAAAAAATAAAAAAAAGAATGTGTCAAGTATTCTAACATTAAAGGTGTTTTTTAAGACCTCTACAAGGCCTTGCATTCGAAAAGCTGTCTGGAGACCCTGGGAGATTGCTGAAGTTTGGGACAGGAGCAGGGGAGGGGAGGGAGGGGTAATTTTCAGAGTGACAAAAGGGCGAGGGAGAAGCTCTTGAGAAATGTCATAGAGGCGTGAGGAGGACTCATATTTCCGAGGTCTTGTTCCACGTTCAGGGTGGGGGGGGAGGGGCATCCCTGAGCGACGCCCCACACAAACACACACACACACACACACTGTAATGGCGCTATCAAATAACAGACTGACATCCCAAAATTTCAAGGATGAAATTTAAAAAAAGGCAGAAGCCATTAGGGCTGGGTATCATTTCAAAAATTACGATACCAGTACCAATACCAGTACCCTTAAAGTGATACCGATACCAATTGAATACTTCAATCGATACTTTGAATTTATTTTTTGCATTTTTTTCATTCCATAACCATCATGTGAATGGAAGCATTCAGTTGTGTAAAATGCCATCAATCCTCCCACATTCAAATAATTTTTTACAAGAAAGTGTTTGAGTATCAAATTGCATTTATTACAATACAACTACAACAACAACTACTACATTAGCCAAAACACATTTCGCTGCTACAGAAGTTAAAACTACCACTAAGTAACCAATGCACTAAGCAATACATTACTGTAGGGTTGCTAGCTAGGTAATGGGGGAAATCCGCGTTCAGATTGTGAAACCTAGCAAGCTAGCTAGCACACAAACCCGCCTACCGGAGCCTGCCCAAAGCCGTTTTCGTTTCAATAAAAGTTTTTCACACAAAAGACGAGTAATGTTCTAACTACTAACTATTTATCTTACCTGAGGTAACCGACAGTTGTGGCGTGTCCGTCTCAGATGGCGCTGCAGGTGTCGAACGTTTGAAAACTGTGCAGTTCTCCACCCTGAGGTTTTCGCCATGCGTGATTAGATGCTTGATCATATTGCTCGTATTCCCAGTTGCTCCTGAGATTATCTTTCCACATTTTTCGCATTTATTTTTCCCATACGCCATAGGCGTGTAGTGTAGCCTGCTAAACGCACGTCGACAACGAGCAGTTGCAGTCGATATTTCACCAGACGGATTGTAGCTGTCTGCCGTAATGGGCCAATCATGCGTCGCATTAAATTGAAGAACGAACGCTTGCGGTGATTGGACCATATTACAACGTCTTTTTTTCCTAGATCTCAATACAAAAAGGATCGAATGAAGTACTGGTTTGACTGAAGACGTTTCGATGCTACTTGGTATCGGTTTGTTTCGATCCAGTACTACAAGGTATCGAGTACCGATACCCAGCCCTAGAAGCCATACAGAGAAAGAGAGAAGAAAAAAAAAAAAGAGGAAATGATGGTAAATAATAGATGTTTGTTCTTCCACTTATTGAGGCCTGACAAACCTTTGGACTTTGGGTCCTGGTGGGCCCCGATGGGGCCCAGTCTCTGGCAGTATCAGAGACAAGCAGCTCCGGCAACGTCGCCCGTGAGTGATTCCACTTCCTGCAGTCATCAATAATGACAGCGCGAATGGTTGTGGGGGGGCTTATTGACGAGGCCCCTGAAAGCCGCCGACAATCTGAGAGGCCACCCACCAGCCGTCACTCATATTTAATAACTTCGACACCCTCATCTCCTCCGGAGAGCGAGGTCCCCTTTAATATTCTGGGCTCAGCGAGCACTGAAATGAATAAATGTAAAGACAAACATGGCCAGGAGCCTGAGGAAGACCCCGGCATTTTTATGAAGGAATGACACACACACACACACACACACACACACACACACACACACACACACACACACACACACACACACACACAGCAATGCTAATTTGCCCCTCTCATTTTCCACACTCCTAAATGCATTCATCAAAAGATGGTAAAAATATATATATATTTTTTTTTTTAATTGCATTCCAAACCCATTTCTGTTACATATGCACTTTAAACTTATTTTTTTCAATTAGGTGCCGTGACATTTTATTTTTTGCGTTCATTTCCCCAACCAATTATAGATAAGAGCGGAAAAAAAAACACTTCAAGTTGCAAGAATAAATATTATCCCTGAAAATATTATGATGTTTGAAAATACCCACAGGCACTTCGAAAAAGCAGAATGAGCACATGTCCTACACCGTTATTTCCACACTGCCAGGGCCACGGCGGCCCGTGATTATTGCCTGACCTCTGTGAATAGGGTGGGGATCAGGTATAATACCAACATGACTGATATTAACCCTCCTGTTATGTGTGGGGTCAAGTTGACCCTATTCGGTGTCTTAAAAAACGAGTTAACCTTATTTACCAAGAGTGGTAGTGTAGAAGAATGGTTAGGAAATTGGGCTCGTAACTGAACGGTTGCAGGTTCGATTCCCAACAAGTCACGGCTGTTGTACCCTTGACCAAGGTACTTAACCTGAATTGCTTCAGTATATATCTGCTAAAGTTGTGTAAGTCACTCTGGATAAGAGCATCTGCTAAATGCCTGTACTGTCATTTTTTATCTTATATGGCATTTCTAATTTGGAGGGATTAAATAGTAAACATTCAATAAACATAATTTTGTTTTCTGTTTTCAAAAGTTGTACCATCCTTGTATACAAATGCGTTGTGTGGGATCCTTTTAACCCCAGGCTCTGTAGCTGTATAAAACATAACAAAATATACAGCCTTTTTTCTTTTTTTTTATCACAGATTTTCCGTGGCTGATTCTGGGTACGTTCCCATACAGGTTTTAAACTTCACAAACTGTCACTAACCTCCGGCTCTAAAATGAGAAGTTTATCACAGATTTGTAATATTTGTGGATAAAAGGCTAGTCAATTGTGAGACATTAAGAAGGTGAAACACAAAATAAATATGACTGTGTTCTGTTGTCATGGTAACGTGCCAGCATGTGTTCTGTTGTTATGGTTAATATGACTGATATCAAGTTCTTATGTAGTGTAAAGGTGTGGGTATCAGGAATAACACTTAAAGGACTGATATTAAGCTCTTATTTAGTGTAAAGGTGTGGGTATCAGGTATAACACTTAAATGACTGATATTAAGCTCTTATGTAGTGTAAAGATGTGGGTACCACACTTAAAGGACTGATATTAAGCTCTTATGTAGTGTAAAGGTGTGGGTATCAGGTACAACACGTAACCCCTTAGTGCAGATAGTCTATTTTTTCTCGCCTGCGAGACAGTTTTACGCAACTGAGACACGCGTTGCTCCTGCAGCCAAACTATTAGTGGAAAACCCAAACGCGGTATTTTAACTTTATTGGTAGACGATTCGCGACGATTTCTGGCCAATGCGTAGTTTCTAAGTGTCACTATCTTTCCGTAGCAAGTCCATTTAACAAGCACTCCCCACCCAGCCTATACCTACCCATGCGTGACATAGTGGGCATTAGCGTCTAAGTTGGAGTTCATAAATATATGTATTCATCATATAATATTAGAATACCGTCATAGCAACCAGATAAACCCACCTTATGCAAATACAGCGGTGCAAATCGCTGCTCAATCAATACCTACATAAACAAGTTGAATCATTCTCTAATCATACAATGCCATTCTACTATCAATATCTGCGATTAAATATGGAATTCATGTGCAATCCTACCATGGATTTAAGCGTAGATATGTCCCTTTCAAGATTCCGTGGTCATTTATTGTCTTGGACAATCCGTTTGAAGAATACACAGCGCATTGGAACACTATTAGACAAACGAAACTAGCTCTGCGTAACACTTACTTCCTGATAGCACAGTCGTGACGCTTTCAATTTTATTCTGGTTTGATCGACGATGGTTTTATCCAATAGAAGGCACGATAAACTTCCCCAAAAGTAAGTTACATGTGTACTTGCAAGCTTGGATTAACTATTTAAGGGCGAGCGTAACTGCAATACTTGTTATATCGCGACAATTTTACGCTGGCATGCGCAGATGACGCATTTGGTTTGACGCAATAAAACTGCGCGCACCGCCACCTTTGAAGTGACTAGTTTTCCCCCGAAGTCGATCAGAAGAGGACAGCAACAGAGAATCTTCTAATCCCTGTAGCATAGATTCTGTGGAAGAGGTGCCTATCAATATGGGGAAGATATCCTCCTCGACATGTAAGTATTACTGCTTGTAATATTTTGATTATATACATTCGTTTTTCCACTGCGTGCTATATGTTAGTTATTTTTGTATTTGCATCGGTCGTAATAGACCACTGTTAGCCTGCTAATAATGCTGAACATATTTGAAAACACACTTTTTCAGACTCCACCTTGAATAACTACATGTATAAGGTAAATTATATAGTACGTTCTTTCCGTTTATTTTTTATTTGGTTTAGCTATCTCATTGCTTAGAATGTATAGCTGACTGTATTCTGTTGAGTACTAGCGATAGCTTCTACGTTGTGAGAAAGTAGCGCTTTCTTGACTTTGCTTCGTAGATTGTGTCTATGACCTTCAATATGCACTTATTGTACGTCGCTTTGGATAAACGCGTCTGCCAAATAACTAATGTAATGTAATGCATTGATACCATGTGTTCGTGCCGTTCGCGTAGTGGCTCGTGGTGGCCTGCTTTGTTAGAATTCATAGCATTCACAATGAAATAGAGTATTTTAGCGCTGTTCTGTTTGGTTGCTCAGTCGTACGTTATTTTTTATGCCTCGATTTGCCGTGAAGCTAGAACATTGGTAGTGTTTTCCGATATTATTTTATTGTATTGTAATTTCTTTGTGCATAATGTACTCTATGGGGTATTAGTATCTCCATGGGTGATGCTTTTCACTTAGGGAATGGAAAATATGTATTCAAATTTACTGTCCAGATGTGTGCAAGATGAATGTAAAATAAATAAAATAAAAAAGCAACAGTTGTGAAACACACTACAGAGTAATGCCATCCTAGAGCACGCAACAAAAAATAACATAATGTAGCATACAGAATAAAGTGTTTACTGAAGTACAAGAGTGAATGATTTCATATTTAGCTGTGTGTACCACAGTGTTATAATGCTTCTGCATTATGTAATTTGTTCCTATAACATGCTTGACCCTCCACCTCTGCCACTCCAGCAGTGCCCTCTGTTCAGAGTGAAGCCACTGCAGGACCAGATCCTTGGAGCATACTGAAGAACGTGCCATTGATGAGTGCATGTTGGCCATGAAGGCACGGCACAGGATGAAGCAGTATATGAAGGATAATGGTGAAAAAATGGCACACTAGGCATCAAACACTGAACTGAAACTGTGCAATATCAATGTTTTCATCCATTAAGTTATCGTAAGGGATAATGTATATGCTTTATAAAGGACAAAAGGCTTTTTAATAATTTCTTGGAGAGGTTTTGGGTAGGTTATTGGACACCTAGATATCCACCCCCCTGTACTGATCCAAAATAATTCCCACATGAAAATGATAAAAAGGTGAGTTAAATTAGTCAAAACGGTTGATTTGCACTGCAATGTATGATTAGTTTAAGATTTACAGCTATTCACATTTTAGCCAATTTGGATAGGTTTGGAGACCCTGGGTACACCTGGCTACACTGCTTATATTTTGTGTCATAGAGCTTTAGTAGTTCTGTATATCACCCTGCGATTATTGAATGCTTGTGGACAAGGAGTTTATGATCCAGGAAATGTGTAGTTTTACCTGTTTCACTTATGTAGCTCTCAGTATTTTGAAGAAATATATATTTTTTAGAATTTTTTGCAAAGTTTTGCTTGCATTTCCGGCACTTTATTTTGACCTTAAATTATGAAAATAAACAAATCTAAGTTTGTACAAAAAATGGTACACCGGTTTTGTTTCATTTAAGCCATTTACCAAGTTTATGTGATGCTCACACCTGGAGTTATAAAGCCTTAAACAGAGTACCCCCATGATTTACCAAATATGCCATCTGCACTAAGGGGTTACAGGACTGATATTAAGCTCTTATGTAGTGTAAAGATGTGGGTATCACACTAAAAGGACTGATGTATGCCAGCATGTGTTCTGTTGTTATGGTTAATATGACTGATATTAAGCTCTTATGTAGTGTAAAAGTGTGGGTATCAGTTATAACACTTAAATGACTGATATTAAGCCCTTATGTAGTGTAAAGGTGTGGGTATCAGGTATAACACTTAAATGACTGATATTAAGCTCTTATATCACCCGGTAGCTTAGTTTATTTTGAGAGGGCATCTTGCTGCGTCGAGGATAGTCTACACTCGGATTCAGATAAGTATATCTTATTTCATTGCTTTCAGCTGTTGTTAGTTAATTTGAACAGATTGCAGTCACCCAGTTAACAATCTCATCCTCAGGGGGGCGCGAGTGAGCTCTGCCGCAGATGGCGCACAGCGGACGGGTGACTGTGCACGCTTTTCCGGGGAAACGTGCCTGACACAGAAACGGCCACTCGCAAATCAAAGCGGACAGATGAAGGCCGTCCACGCCGGCGTCATCGCAGGCCTCTCTTGAGGCTACATGGCGTCGTCATGGTGATCCGTCACTCACAGGTGCGGCTGGACTGGGTCACGCGCGTGACGCATTCCGACTGCCGTCAAGCATGAGCCCGCCCGACCCTACTCCTCAGTTCTCTCCGAACTTTGAATGGCTCAAAGGGTCCACGTGTAAATGTGCGTGTACGTGTGCGTATATAGTTGTGCTCAAATAAATTGCAGTGCATTAAAAAAAGTGAAAAATGTTAATAGCTTTTAGTTCCATATTTCAAATGTAGTGGAAACATTACACATTCAATTCCAAATCAAAGCATTAACAAATTTTATCAATTCTGCGTTATTCTTTTGCAAAAAACACTTACTGTATAAACTGAAGAACTTTTTCAAGATTTAACTTCACTTTAAATTACTGAACTAATATTTAGTTGCATAACCATTGTTTTTGATAAGTGCTGCGCATCTGCGTTGCATCGAGTTAACCAACTTCTGGCACCTAGAAACAGGTATTTCAGCCTAGGATGAACAAACTACATTCCACAGTTCTTGTGAATTTTTGGGTTTTGCTTCAGAAACTGCATTTTTGATGTCACCCCACAAGTTTTCAATGGGGTTGAGGTCGGGGGATTGAGCTGGCCACTCCATTACCTCAATCCGTTTTGTCTGGAACAAAGATGCTGCTCGCTTACTTGTGTGTTTGGGGTCATTGTCTTATTGAAACACCCATTTCAGGGGCATTTCCTCTTCGGCATACGTCAATATAATCTCATCAAGTATTTAGATGTATTCAAACTGATCCATGATCCCTGGTATACGACCCCCAACACCGTAGTAAAAAAACCATACCATCAGTACGGGGGTCGTCTGACGTTCCTTAGCAAATTTTAACCGATTCTGCACATGCCATTTTTTCAACAATGGTGCTTTACGGGGGCTTCTTGCTGATGGCTTAGCTTCGATCAAACGTCTTCTGACTGTAACAGCACTTACAGGTAATTTTAGATCATCTTTGATCTTTCTGGAGGTGATAATTGGCTGAATCTTTGCCATTCTATTCTTCAATACGTTTTAACAGAAGTTGCTCGTTTTTTTCCGCATGTTTCAGGTTTTTGTTGCCATTTTAAAGCATTTGAGATCATTTTAGCTGAACATCCTATATTTTTTTGTACTTTATACATTTTCCCCTCTCCAATCAACTTTTTAATCAAATTACGTTATTCCCCCGAACAATGTTTGGAACAGCCCATTTTACTTAGCAATTCAGAAGGAAATATATTTTATAACAATGTGTGAAACATTTGTTTCCCTTTTTCCTTAATAAAGAACAATTAATGACACCTGTTTTTTCATAGAATGAATTAATTCTCTAATTAAACACGCTGCTATTATTTTGAACACACCCCTTTCAATGAATGAGTCAATTACTCAGAACAAGCAGCGTGCATGTCATGACAGTTGGGTTTGTTGTTTTTCTATTACACTACTACATCTAGAAGTAAATTATTTGCCATGCAGAAATATCACAACTACTAATAACAGTGGTTCATCAGGTTACTGATGTTGTACTGCTATTTTTTTTAACACAACTGTATGTGTGTTAGAGAATGATGATTGACACCCCCCACCCCCCCTTCAAATGACAGCCCCAGGCCTAAGCACTGGTGGGACTGAGCAGCTCTTTCACAGACAGGAACATGAGAGGCCTGCAGCTCTCCCCTGTTGATTATATTACAAGCTCCCTACAAGGTTTCACTCTTAGATCCACGGACATTTCTGGAACAGAAAGGACTGGTGCTGGGGTTGAGTCCTGTCACAGAGCTGTTCCATTTCGCTCTCCATACAAGAAGAGATCAGAAAATGTAAACTTTTTTAAAAAAAACTAAATGGCAACAGCAAGGGACTTAATACAAGTTCCAGAAATAAGAGGAGTTCCCACTTATTCCTTTGGAAAAGCAAAGCACTTAAATAAAAGAGAGAGGAAACAGAGGAACATAAAGCTAGGCTTTCATCTCTTAAAACACCTCCGGTCTCTTCACCTGCGAGAGGGCTGAGTACTCTCTTCCGGTTTATCTTTTTACAAGTGGGCAGCTCAGATCCGGTGTGACACCCCCCCCCCCTCATTTCTCCCCTCATTTCTCCCCTCATTTCTCCCACCACTCCCTACAACACACACCCTCGGCCAGTACTGTATGTGCATCTTTGTTGCCTGCAGTTCGGCTGATATGGTGCCCTTTGCAAGCCTGTGTTATGTTGTTATGGTAACCATATCCTCTGTGCAAGCCTGTGTCTTGTTGTTATGGTACCCCCGTGAGTGTCGGTGTTCTGTTGCTAAGGTACCCCTGTGCAAGTCTGTGTTCTGTTGTTACGGTACCCCTGTGCAAGTCTGTGTTATGCTGCTATAGTAACCACATCCTCTGTGCAAGCCTGTGTTCTGTTGCTATGATAACTCTTGTGCAAGTCTGTGTTCTGTAGCTATAGTCCCCCAGAGCAAGCCTACAGCAGCTGTTGTTGAGAAAGTTTGTTGATATCAATTTCCAGTAGGTTTGGGCGGGGTGTATGTTTGTTTCTGATACAACCTCAGCACTTAATCTTAAAATGAAACCCTTTTTAATTGAGCCACACTTTCCAGCTGACAAACTGATCTTGTGCCTCACACTAACGACTTAATTGCTAACCGGACCAATTAACCAGATGCAATTGGCCGGAAATAAAGGCAGCCGTCGTGCCTGGCTGTGTTTCAGGGGCGATCGTACCTGTGATGATGGACCTGCAGCTCTCCCAGCAGCTGGTTCTTAAACCACAGATCAAAGTCCACGTTGTCAAAAAGCTCGTAAGCAGCGAGGCCGACTGCATTGTACACTACAGGCAGGGACAAAAAAAAGAGGAGTGTGAGAGAGTGATAGAGCGAGAGAGTGTGAGAGAGTGATAGTGCGGGAGAGTGTGTGAGAGAGTGATAGTGCGGGAGAGTGTGAGAGAGTGATAGTGCGGGAGAGAGTGAGAGAGTGATAATGCGGGAGAGTGTGAGAGTGATAGTGTGGGAGAGAGTGATAAAGTGAGAGAGTGATCAAGAGAAAGAGAGAGAGAGAGTGGGGCCTCAGTAAAGAGAACAACATAGTGTAAGTATTAATGAAGGGGGGGAATACACAGAACTCTGACATTCTATCCTATCACCCTCAAGGATGGAATGATCCGGAATGCTTTCCCATGATGAACTTTCCTGCACACTACCCGTGTCACACAAGAACAGAGCAATCTGTATGCTTTGCCTAGGGCTGACGTGACCGCTAACCTGCGGAAGCAACGCAGTGCTGTAGTCGGAACCCAAAGTTCAACAACAACGCCGAGGGCAAAAACAGGCGTTGGACAAGTAAAACTGCTCTGATGTCCAGCTAAGCTAGCACAGCTGCCAAACTGTGTGCCAAAGGTTTACAGGGCGGGCTCACATTGATTACTGAGACCCTTACCCCAAGACCAATCACAGAATTGGAACGTTAGTACAGCGGGCTCTCGACCAATACGCCATTAAAATGCAGCGTAGTAACTGACTGAGACAATGGCACCTCGCCATTTGTTCACACAGATCCGACTTTCTAAAGATGCAGCTTAACTAATAAAATGTAATAAACATGTGTACACCTTTTAATTTCAGGTCATTTTCACATTACTTTTTTTATTGACTCGTTCTATAAGCTGAGCTAATGTTAGCACAATGTTAGTAGGCAACTGAGCTAAAAAAATAAATAAAATAACATTGTGAACGTAGTTAGCTAAGAGATTGGTACACAGAAAATTGACCAGGGGCTACAGATCAACATTAGCTCAAGAACTAACACCGGTACTGTTAAAGAAACTGCAAAAATAAAGTAACTTAACAGAAAATAAAACAGATTTTTTAAATCCCACAATCCCAGGGGTTATGGCGGTTTGTGCCTCCAGTGATCACAGTGACGGAGGACCTTTCATGGCTATCTGACACTATCTATGGCTACTATCTACACAATAACACTTTATCATTAGTAGTGGACCCACTAACAAGAATGCTTAATCTAACAAGAATCTAATGCTTCAGCTAATGAATTTGAACATTTTTTCCAATATCTGATGATACCAGATAATAAAAATAATCATTTGAATAGTATTACATAGGCTTTGAAATTTCACATCATTTCACAGGTTAACTTTGCCAAATCCATTGACTTCTTACCCTCTTGCCCAAACAGGCAAATGCACAAAAAGCTTCATGTTGACAGCAACCCTAGAACCTGTTCTCCACCTTCCTCTTTGTCACACTCTCCATCCTTTTCTCATTTCTCTCTCCGTTCTTTCATATCCTGCATCTTCTTTTTCCCTACTTTTCTCTTAAAAACCTAATCTAGGGGCGGACGTATCGGAAACTAGCCTTTGTCGAAAAGCCACAGCGTTTCAATGTTTCAATGTTGAAATTAAAATCTTCGTCTTTCCAATCTTCCATAGAAAGAGAGAGATTGAGCAGAGAGGTAATATTTTCAGATGCACCATTTCCTCCTTTTTTTCTTCTCCTGTATGCGTTATCCTATCGCTGCACCTTACACTGTGAGATGCATCATTTTCACAGTTTGCGGTGGAGATTATGGCTTTCTATAAGATTCATATGCGTTAAATTCATACTCATAGTTTTCGCCACCATAGCCTGAATCCCTCTCATAAACCGAGAGAGTCGGACAGAGAGGGAGAGAGGGAGAAAGAGATGGAGGTAGAAAGAGAGCTAGAGAGAGATATATAGAGAAAAAAAGAGTGAGAGAGAGGGAGAGAGCCCAGAGGGTTAGAGGGCTCAGAGAGAGAGACTTTGATGGTCAGGATTAGAGGATCAGAGGGCGATGCCTGCGCTTGTACCTGCATCCTTGATGAGAAGACTGACAGGCTCTTCCACGCTGGTTGGTCCTAGAACATGCAGACACAACACGGGTTCATTAGCGTGTCGTCCTGGGACAGCGAACCGCCCAATCCCCCTGTCCCCTCACTGCCCAAACGACCCCCACTACAGCTCATTATAGCCGCATTACCAATTTAATTTAGAACTAGAAATAACCGCCTTGCGGTTGTATGCCTCTGCCAATAAGTCAAGTTGCAGTTTACATCCATTTCTGTCCAGACTCATAAAATATATGTAGTGAAGACTTTGAAGGAATTTAATTTAAAAGGTATAGTTATCACTATATTCACATGTATGAAACATGCTATTTTTACAGAAGAGTACAGAAGACTGATAGAGAAGCTAATTAGCCAGACAATACAGTTTTGTCATTTTTTTATTTGCAAATGAAATTAGGAAACTTTACAGTCATGTACCTGAACATGTTAAAAAATATTATGATGTCACAGTGAAGTTTGAGCATTTGAACTTCTGGATATAAAATGTCATCACTTCATCATTTTATCCTATTAGACATTTGTGTGAAATTTTGTCATAATTAGCGTAGGAATTCTTCAGTTATGGCCAAAAACGTCTTTTGTGAGGTCACAGTGACCTTGACCTTTGACCACAAAAATCTAATCAGTCCATCCTTGAGTCCAAGTGGACGTTTAGGCCAAATGTGAAAAAATTCCCTCAAGGCGTTCCTGAGATATGGTGTTCACGAGAATGGGACGGACGGACAGACGGACAACCCGAAAACATAATGCCTCCGGCCACGGCTTACGCCGGCGCGGAGGCATAAAAACACCATAAGAACAGGGCCACATCTCCAAGACAACAAATCCTTCACACTCTCAAAACACACATATACCTGTACCTGCACACGCCTATACCTGTACCTGGACACATTTGTACAGAACATGTGTACATACCGTAGCACCGCTGGGTGAAGAAAGGCAGCTTAGGCCCATACAAAGAGTGTCAAATTCAGTGGGGGAAGAGATCACAATTTTACATGCGAAATGTGTTTATAACCAAGTTACATGCAAACGCTGTACTGAAAAAGGCCTGTGCGCATGGAATGCATTCGGTGTAGAATTTACGTTCTACACACGGCAAAATCTAAATAAAAAGTATGTTCAGAGAGAGAGAGATTTGTAAAATGCAGACCACCAACTCAAAGTGCAACGCCATCGAGCGCTTTCAAAGCCTGGAATTTTACACACTCATGATAAAGCACTCTGGATACAATGACACAATGCATAAATATAACATAGTTGAGGTAATACAATTCCACGACAATATTCTCCAAAACTTAACTGTTCGGGTTCCAAAAAGCGCAGCCCTCTTATTCTCGGCTCAGCGCGGCTAACACAAAGGGAGCTGCAGCAGCGCCGCACCCGTGCCCAATGACACCTTAAAAATATTCTGTTCCCATGAGCCACAAGTTAAAAGGTTTTCCGGAAGGGACGGATCTGCAGATGCATTTTTCACACATTCCAGCCGAGATTTGACAGGCAATTTTATGCGCTCTTCGAGAGGGGTTTGGGGGGAGGCATTTCCCAGTTGACAAGTTGCATTATTTCTGACCTCACCCAGGGTGACTTTCATAGATTTATATAGGTCGGTACTACACCTGGAGCACCCTGATCAAGGGCACTGAAACGATTAGGAATCGCACTGGAAAATCTCCCGTTTATACAGCCGGGCATTTCACCAACACAAACTTGATCAAGAACAACATGTCCATATGGGACATAGTGGCAGTGGAACAACGAGGATTCAACATAAGGTCATCGTATACTGCGTTAGTAAAATGTGTAATGCCCACCCAGTCGCGCGCTGAGGTTGATTCGGTGCGTAGCGTCTGCGCTCTTTACCTTGTAGGTTCTGCACCATCTCCAGTAGAACAGGAGTCAGGGTCTGACTGTAGTTGTGGAAAATGTCCAAGAACAAGACTTCTGTACATGGCTGAGAAAGAAAGAGAGAGAGAGAGAGAGAGAGAGAGAGAGAGAGAGAGAGAGAGAGAGAGAGAGAGAGAGAGAGAGAGAGAGAGAGAGAGAGAGATCTAGTTAGTCTGGGGTTTACTTTGTGATGATGTATGCAGAGAGGTCACTGATGGGAACTAAATAAGATATAAGAAGATATAAGTGTGTGCGTGTGTGTGTGTGTGTGTGTGTGTCTGTCTGTCTGTCTGTATGTCTGTCTGTCTGTCTGTCTGTCTGTCTGTCTGTCTGTCTGTCTGTCTGCATGTGTGTGCGTATGAATTAGTGTGCCTTCGGAAGCATGCCACAGTAGCTCGCCACTGAGGTCAAAGGTCAACTTTTCCATAACTTCCGAACACAAATCTGATCCATCATCATCAGTAACATGATTGGCTGAGTTACAATTACCAACAGCCCGTTTGGTTGGGGTCACGTTTCGTACATGATAAAAGCTGGTGTTGTTTTTTTTATTAAAAGATATTTCATAATGCGGTGGGGGGGGGGGGTGTCAAAAAGAAGGAAGGGGACCATGAGGATAGACAGATGCACAGACGAGATTATAGTGAGCAGGCAGGTGGCAGAGAGATTATCTGACCAGTGAAAAATCAGGCGAGAAAAGAAGCAGTCAGATAGCTCGCAGGGACAACGAACCGGTGCACATAATCACCACCATGTCCTGTGGCACAGCACCGGCGAGAAGCCATGATTTAACGGGGGCAGCAGTGTAGCACAGTGGTCAGGGAACAGGGCTTGAATTTTAAGGTTGAAAGTTTGATTCCTAGCTGGGGTGCTGCCATTGTACCCTTCGGGAAGGCACTTACACAAATTGTTTCAGCAAATGGCCATTTGCATAAATAGATTGTATGTAAAAAGAATGGAAGATGTAGAAGTCACTCTGTATAATAGCATCTGATAAATGCCTTAAAAAAATAAAAACCTTCAAGCGTCGGCCAAACTGCTCAGAGCGATCCCTCAGACGTGACCCTACAAGATCAGCACGTCTGTCGGTGGGGATATTACTCACAATCCACTACTGCGATGCTGACAGCAATGAACCCACTCACAAAACAGACTCTGGGAAATCCTAATAACTATTTCCTGGGAAATCTATAATAACATAAAATATATAAACGGAAATATAAATATAGAAAATGTTTATTTCCTCTTGTACACAGATATTGGTAAAGTGGCGGCTTTATTTTATTTATTTATTTTTAATCCCCTGTCTATCCAGCTGACAGGCAGAACAGTTATCACCCTCAACATTAGTATAAGCATTACTATTGCTACCGGATTTAAGGACATACGGCCAATTCCAGTCGATTCGAGAATTCTTCGGGAACCCCCGATAAAACACTTCTCAGAAATGACATCTCCCCCCAACCTCCCCTGCCCCCAAGCCTCAATTCGCTCAGTTCTGGCCAATCCCAGGCTGGCTCGTGAGGTCTTATCTTCTCGTGGAGAAATGGCGGGAGGAGCTATCCGGAACTGGCTATTAGAGGAGGCAGACGTCTCAGGATTAGGTCACCGAGACGTGACCCGCCCCAGGATTAATTTTCTAAATAAAAAGAGACAGAGAGAGATTTTGGGAAGACTGGGCTTAATTTCCAACAAAATGGGAGGACGGACAGAAGCGGGCCGAAACGGAAAAGCATTGAGTGTGTATGTATATTAAAACCAAACTTTTAGGGAAGTTCGGCAGGATTAGCACCACTCATATTCCAGGGGCCGTATTATAGAAACATCGTAACTCTGGAATCCTATTTTATCTGTGCAGTAACCATGGTAATTTGAGTTCAGAACTGATTTAGGCAAATAGCCATTACAGAACAAAGGTTCTCAAGTCCATTTTCCTATCCTAACTCCAGATAGGAGTAGTGTATTACAGAAGCATCCTAACCCAAATAAAGTGTCCTAACTATAGGACAACCCTGGTGGTGTCATAACTTCATTGTTGTTAGCAGTTGGGATTAAAAAGATAATATTCGCTGACACTAGCTAGCTGGCTAACTCCATAAAGTTAATGGTTGCTCTTTTATTACTTTTGGAGAACGAGGGAAATGTCAATAAACGGCATTTAATTGTGGAAAGGCTTATGGCAGACCCGAACGATGTGTTGCGGTTTAGTGACAAAACACTTATTAGCACCCATCACTCTTCTAATTCGTCTGGCTTGAAATTGAAAGCTCGTAGTTTTTGCTCCATTTCTAGAATAGTCACGGACTCGCAACGCTTGTTGACGTCTCTACTAGAACGTTAACAAACAAAAACGTCGGTTTGTTTCAAATCGCGCATATCAGCTGTGCGTGATATGAAAAGGTGGCAGCGGTTGTTAGGTAACAGACATGAAAGTTGATCAACGACTTCCGATTTAGTATTTAGGATTTCCTAACCTGAGATAAGATATGCTGGAGTAAGATAAGATAGGATTCCTAACGTTAGTTAAGATTTGTTTGTGTAATATGAATTTGTGAAAAATCCTATCTTAGACCTGTCGCATCTTGGGCTTAAGATACAATGTTTCTGTAATACGGCCCCAGGTCTTTAGTCATTTGCTAAAATGCAGATAAGCAGAAACTGGTCAGAGAGGTTTTGAGTCTCATCAACATTCTTTTTCATTATTACCATCATATATTGCCATTTTCTATATTCTGATATAATTTGCAGTTCTGCAAAAATAATACAAAATCTATATTATGTACTATGAACCCAAAACAGAAGCATAAACTGCCTTAAATATGTAACGGAAAGTGTTTTTTTTTTATTCATCCAATGCCCACTGAAGTTCAATTATTCACCCTTGCTATGAAGGTCTTCATGACCCACTGCAGCAGACTGAATTTCTTTTCAGTTAAAAAGGCCCTTTCTGGTCCAAATATTTGTTGAATTTAATTTTTTTTTTTTTTTTATTTGTTGACTTTCACCACCACAAAATGGACAGCTTTCTGTGCCTCTGTCCTCGTGTGTGTGCCTGTGTATGTGTGTGTGTGTGTGTGTGTGTGTGTCCATTGCGCTGTCAATGTAATTTGTGGACTCAAATAAAGCATTTAAACGTGTGTGTGTGTGTGTGTGTGTGTGTGTGTGTGTGTGTGTGTGTGTGTGTGTGTAAGATGAGGTTACGTTCCTGGTTGGAAATCGTCCAATCAGGTGCCACTCACCCGTATACTGTACTTCCAGGAGTCGCCTCCTGTTTCCTCCACAGCTAGAAACAGCAGCAAACAGAGACATGGAGACAGAGAGAGAAAAGAAGAGAAAGAGTGAGAGATTGATAGCTCATTACTCTGAAAAATCAACTGAAAGGTCACTGACACTTTATTTAATGGCAACTTATCAACTTATGAAATGACACAAGTATATATACTAACACTTTGGAACCAGAGATGCACCAACTACCGTGTGTGTGTGTGTGTGTGTGTGCGTGCGTGCGTGCGCATTCATTTCTGTTCAGTTAAAACGGCCCTTTCTGGTCCAAATATTTGTGAATTTAGAGTTTCCCCACCACAAAACAGCCACCTTTCTGTGCCTCTGTCCCCGTGTGTGTGCCTGTGCGTATGTGTGCACACACCTATGTGCACACGTGTGTGTGTGTGTGTGTGTGTGTGTGTGTGTGTGTGTGTGTGTGTGTGTGTGTACGCGTGCAATCCCCCCTATACACGCCGACCCCAAACGCAACCATGGGAGAAGCCAAGAGTGAGCTGTGTTTATCTGTATTGGTATAAAGTTAACCTTCACCTGTGCTCAAAATACAATTCATGTAACGTTCATTAAAATGAATCTGCAATTGGCCCTAGAGATCTCAGCCAGGGAAACTGAATACAGCCAACTCCCAAAGACTTTTGTTCCGAAATTTTTGTGTTTTGTTTTGTTTGTTTTTTTACAAACACCTTTTGTTGAACTCAACTAAAATGGAATCTGATAGCCAGCAAGTTGCTAGCTTTATCTTATGATACCTGCAGCCGGATAGAGTGGGTGACAACTAGTGATTAATCTTGGTATTTCCCATCACAATTCCTTCCCGTTCCCGACTTGGTGACGTCGGGAAACCGAAAAATCTAACATGGGCAATGCAGATAAATAGCCTAACTTGCATTATATTTGGCCTAATTAAGTACAATAAAATAATCAATATGAAGTTTATTTCCAAAATGTAGTATGCACCATTTGAAAAAACTGACGCCTACTCATGACTGCTTATTCACAAGCGAAAACCCGGTAACTGATTTCAACTGATTGCTACTATAATTGCGACGTCAATGACTAGGCTACCACTAAGGAGTAACCATGGATAGGGACAAGGGGTAGTCTAATAATGAACGCAAACCCATAATTTTGTTGTTACATGACATCAGATTCAGCAGTAATATAGCCCAGCTATAAAAAAATTTTTTTTTTTTAAAAACCAGCTGAAATTTTTTGAGCAAGTTGCAAGTATATTAGATACCTTCGCTTTTCTTACAAACTCGTAGCCTACGGCTAAACGGCTCTTATTTCACAACGGTAGGCTAGTGTATATTTGCTTATCCATTATGGAGATATTGTATTTATGCCATCATATGAAGTTATTGTATTTATGCCATAACATTAACTTAGGCTATATAATGTAGGCCTATTAGCCTACTCACATTCTCAGTTCGTGCAGCAAAAACCTAGATTTTTTTATTCAGGTTTTATTTTTTAATGGCTTGTTATAAACGTGAGAAATTTCTGCATAACACACGTTACTTTATTTATTTCCAAATTTCTCAGTTTTGGGCATTCACTGCCAAAACTCGCGACATTTCAAAAAAGAGAGTAAAAATGGGTAGGCATTATGGTTTTTGAGGGGGGGGGGGGGTATAGTCCTTTTCCTTACGCACTGGCCGTTTGCCTGTAGACCAAAAGCCTTTCTCACATGAACAGTTACAGCCAGCGTTAATACTTCTTACGGTTCAGGTAGGCCTAATAGCCCTATGTTTACATGTCCGAAGTTCCAAAGCAGCCATTAATTTTATTAATAAAACGTCTTTGAAAAATAGTTTGTTGTTATTGATATTCAAGAATCTCAGCCAATAGTACACTAGTGGACTTTCATGGTAATGAAAAATAGTTTTATATGGCATATGGATGCCGGTAGCCTGTAAACCAATAAGTAGGGTCGCACATTTGATAATAGCCGACTAGAACGCCCATGTTGTTTTAGACGGGATTTCCCGGAAAACCTGGGAGCGAGGTGTTATAATCCCGGGTTTAAAAATAGAAGATTTTCTGAAAAATATTAAACACAAGTGACAACTCTATTTCATTATATGCAGTTTCCGGACAAATTTTTATCAAGCATCGACATGATAACTGTATAGGAAGGTTTAGACTTTGCAAAACGAAATTGCAAATCCACTGGGTTCCATTCAGGGAGAAATTATGTCAATCAAAGATTAATGAAACTTTCCAACTGAGAACTCCCACTGGCACAGCATACGTCCCTCCCATTCCCTTTCCATAGACAGCAAACACTCACAAAACCCAAAAGCAACATTTCATCTCCAAAGACTCACTGTGGAACTGTGGAAGCTTATGAAGTAACAATATAATTAGCCGCTATAACACCCATTCCACACATTTCCCCACATAAATCTCATAAAAATCTCACTCAAGCGCTCTTTCAATTCGGCGACAACATTACTGCTAACGACAGATCTGCGTTTGTGTTCGCATTGTCGCTCTGGATGAGAGCATCTGCCCAATGCCATTAAAGTAAAGTTCAATCCGCGCGCAAACTCATCTGAATGCGTTCAGAAAAAAAGAAAAGGAGTGGGAGCTCGAATTACGCTTTTGTGTAAATTGCCACTACGGAAACCGTCGCTGTTTGACTCAAGCTCTCTCGTGTATCGGAGAACCTGCTGCTATGGAAATCGAGACTTTCTCCTTCACCCTGACCCATCTCAAGAGGACCAGGACCATGGAGAGATGCCATCTGTCTCCAGTTCACACCAGCATGACCCCGTCACCCCCAGCTGTCTTGGGCAATGGTGTGAAATGGGCTGTAAATTTTAACAGACCGATGTCCCAGCAGGTGGGTCTGTGTGTGGTTGGGGGGGGGGGGCAGTCGGTGTGCACCATTGCTGACAGCAGCATACCCCAGAGTACCCCTCGTAAAAACAAGCTCCCCACACCCCCTATGCCGACCAGAGCTGTTTGTTCTGCGTGCGTGACTCTTAAGCGAACCTGCTATACAGTCAAGCCAGAAGGTCTGCACACCCCTTTCACCTTCTCCATGTTTTATTACGTTACAGACATATTCTACAATAGATTGAGTTAATTTTTTGTCTCAAAATTCTACACAAAATAGCCCGTAATGACAAAGTGAAAACAGGTTTTTAGACATTTGTGCTAATTTATTAAAAATCTAAACGTAAAATATCCTATGTACACAAGTGTGCACACCCAAAAATGAGCTGAGGTGCATTTTGTTTCCACTGATACTGCTTGAGATGTTTCTACAACTTAATTGGAGTCCACCTGTGATAAATTCAATTGATTGGACATGATTGGGAATTGCCAACACCTGCCTATATAAGGTCCCACAGTTGACAGTGCATGTCAGAGCAAACTCCAAGCCATGAGGTCAAGGGAATTATCTGCAGACCTCAGAAACAGGATTGTGTCAAGGCATAGATCTGGAGAAAGGTACGGAAAAATCTCTGCAGCTTTACAGGTCCCAAAGAGCACAGTGGCCACCATCATTCGTAAATGGAAGAAGTTTGGAACCACCAAGAATCTTCCTAGACCTGGCCGCCCGGCCAAACTGAGCAATCGGGGAAGACGGGCCTTAGCCAGGGAGGTGAGCAGGAACCCAAGGGTCACTCTGACAGAGCTGCAGCGTATCCTTGTGGAGATGAGAGAACCTTTCAGAAGATCAACCATCCAGGCAGCACTCCACCAATCAGGCCTTAGTAAAAGGCACATCACAGCCCGCTTGGAGTTTGCCAAAAGGCACCTAGAGGACTTTCAAACCATAAGAATCAAGATTCTCTGGTCTGATGAAACCAAAATTTAACTTTTTGGCCTGAATACCAAGCGTCACGTCTGGAGGAAACCAGGCACCGCTCATCACCAGGCTAATACCATCCCTACAGTGAAGCATGGCGGTGGCAGCATCATGATGTGGGGATGTTTTTCAGGAGCGGGAACAGGGCGACTTGTCCTGATAGAGGAAAAGATGAATGCAGCTAAGTACACCGAGATCCTTTAAGACAACCTGCTCCAGAGCGCTCTGGACCTCAGACTGGGGCGAAGGTTTACCTTCCAACATGACAACGACCCGAAGCACACAGCCAAGAGAACAAAGGAGTGGCTTCGGAGAAAGTCTGTGCATGTCCTTGAGTGGCCCAGCCAGAGCCCAGACCTGAATCCAATTGAACACCTGTGGAAAGAGCTGAAAATGGCTGTGTACCGACACTCCCCATCCAACCTGACAGAGCTTGCAAGGATATGCCAAGAGGAATGGGCAAAAATGTCCAGAAACAAGTGTGCCAAGCTCGTAGCTTCTTTCCCAAGACGCCTTGAAGCTGTAATCGCTGCCAAAGGTGCAGCAACTAAGTATTAGGCTGAGGGTGTGTACAGATATGTAACCCCTAAATAACATATTTTTGTCAGTAAAATAAAATTTGATATTTCCTAAAAACCTGTTTTCACTTCGTCATTATTGGCTATTGTGTGTAGATGTTTGAGGCAAAAAATTAATTCAATCTATTGTAGTATAAGTCTGTAACATAATAAAACGTGGAGAAGGTGAAGGGGTGTGCAGACTTTCCGGCTTGACTGTATGTGTTTGTTTTTTAAAGACGGGTTGGGGGGTTAGGCTGGATCGCCCTGTTGCAGATTCCCACAATCCCCAAAAATAAAAACTGCTCTGAAAATAAACGTAGCCCCTGAAACACCGCAGAGACGACGTGACCTTGTGCGGCAAATTCAATGCCAGGCAGACTCGGACACGTTCCAGGACGAAGCAGAAAGAAAAAAAATTAAAATAATCCTGTCTGTGTGTATGATTCATTATTAAAAACACTGGATTAAAATCCCTCGAGCTCTACTGAGTCGTGCGGCTGCCCTGAGCACCATTCCCCTCTGGGATCAAAAATTTCTGGAATGTTCAAAATCTTCTGTCAATCAAGCCGACAAAAAAACAGCAACGGCTGCGCCACTAATGGCTGCTACGATCCGCAGGCCCACAGAGGGAAAAAAACAAAAAACACGACACCCCTTCATCATCCCGGAAAAGACCAGAGGACGACGCACTTTGGGCTACAGGGGGTCAGAACCATCAGCACCTTAATTCACTGCTCTGGAAACATGAATATTAATGTCGCCAATTAGTGTCACATTTCTCACGGTAATCTACAGCATACGCGGGTTCGAGGGGTTGGGAGCTGCCTGTCCACACAGAGGCAGGGAGAGGGGCACAGCAGGGCTGGGTATTGGGAATGGCATGGTCTCCAAGAGCAACAGTGCATGCGAACAAGGCATTTTATTTTCCACCGCTGCCACAATAAAATGAAATATTTGTTTAACAATGTAAACTTTCAGCTGTGTTCCAATTTAGTGAGTGCGTGCAAGCATGTGAGACAAGGAGCAAGGTCAGCATGAACCAAGGCACTGCCTCAAGTAAAGCTTGTAAAGTGTGTGTGTGTGTGTGTACATGCATTTTCCTTCCAGAGCCAGTAGTTATGAATTAAGCTAATGACTACTTCCAATTACGAGTAAGCAAAAAAAAGTGAAGTTGTCGCAGGGAATAAATTCCAGCCGTCCTTTTCTGAAGGATTTTTCCAGGCGCTTGGAGTCGGCCGCTGCCTTCAGAGGCCGCAGGATGAACCAGAACTTAATTTACCGCCGCTCTCTCTGAACAGTTTCATTTACGGGTCAGCACGTTTCTGTGGAGAGTTAAACCCCTAAGTATTCCAAGTGTTAACTAACCGCTAATGAGAATCCATATGCAGGACTTTGATCTTTACTCATGATGGATGCCACCCCAACAAATATGACACAGTAATATCATCTCTGTACCCATTTAGAGATTTTAATTCATTAAGAGCCTGATGGTTCGAACAGGAGAAATTAAAGTTTCCTGGATAAGATTGATGCCTGTTCACATCAATTCCCCTTGGCTAGCAGGCCTTGCCCTGATTAAATGGCTGTGACAGTATTGTTACGAGTTTAAGTTCCTAGAGTCGAGGAGGAATCGCCTCCATAGGTAGCGGAACATGCAGGACAGAATCAAAACACAGCTGTTTGAAACAATTATTACATCTTCAAGAAAGCTGACAAAAAAAGTGATGGAATAAAAGGAAGACAGAAATACCGAAACTTTCAGGGTCTTCCTCCCACATGGTCAGCTCTTCCTCTGTGAGCAGGAAGTAGTGGGACACCAGGCGACGGCCGATCTCAGTCAGGGTAGGGTGCGTGAAGAAGGCCGTCTTTATCTTATGTGCTTCCAGGCTCTCTGGCTTGCTGTCTGAAAGGGACGCACACATCGCAGAGTGATTCCCCGACTCTGACCCCCGTCTGTCTGCCACTGCTTAAAACCTCCTCAGCAAAGACCTCTGGGATGGGGAGTCTGTCAAGATGGGAGGACTCAGGGATGGGGATTGAAGGGATAAGGATCTGGGTAAAACGTGACTCATAAATCGACTTGTGACTCGACTCAGACTCCACTACTCATGACTCGACTCAGACTCTATTACTCATGACCCGACTCGAGTACTTGTTATCAAAACTCAATTTGGAGTGGAAAACAGAGAGTGACCCAGTTTGCAGTGAGTAATGCAATACTACCAGCTCATTTTCACACTGGATCAGGATCAATTTGTGACAGCTTTCCTTTTTTGTTGCAGTATATAAAGAGGAAAATGGATACTGATTGGAGGGGTTAAGGAAATTATGTGCAAAATCTTTTTGACAAACAGGACAAAAACGGCCTAGCAAACAGATCATGTTTCATTTAATGCGTCACTCCCCTGATCCTCAGCCGGGTGAATCACAAATCCACAGGGTGTCCTTCAGGATAAAATTAGGAATTCATTAAGTATTAAAAATAAAATGTAATTTTCCAAGTGTGAACACTAGGCCTCATTCACCAATCACTCTATGAACAAATTTGTTCTTAAGTGCTTCTTTAGAATGTTTTTACAAACATTTCGAGATTAACTGATGTTTGGGTTCTGAGCTACTGTTGAACCCAAGAAAATATTCCAAATAAGAAAACATTGGTGAATAAAATAAACATCTTAAACAAGGTTTAAGACCGAATTTGTTCGTAGAATGGTTGGAGAATGAGGCCCACCGTCTTTTGCAGTCAAAGATTTATGGCGGAAGGAGGGCCCGCAAATTTGAGGTGGGCTGATGAAATTACAGACAGGAGAATTGTTCTTCTGTCCCCTATGAAAGCACACTTGACAGCTCCCAATATATATTCTGCTTATCCACCATTTCTGTCAGCAATGTCGGATTAATGAGGCAACAACAACATTTGCACTCACCAATTTAGATTTTTTTTTATATAGAATGCACATCATGTTCAGCTTTGTTCCGGAACATAATCTGATAGGCTTGCATAAGAACAGACAGCGCTCAGTCAAAGGTCACTGAACCTGATATTTTCAGGTGGAAAGACAGGATCCCTTTCCACAAAGGGCACTTCAACATTGCAAAATAAATAACATGAAAAAAATTGTTCCTTCGAGGAACTACTCAATTTTTTAATTGAAAAAGAAACCAACTTGGTTTACACTGTTCCATATTTTCCATTTATAGAGATGCATGTTTACTGAAGCGATTAAGTATCCAAGTATAGTACGTACCTATGTAGCAATTTAGGCTTCAGTGGCATTGGGATTGGTGTTGTGTTGACATGGGGTACAGTATTTGGTTGAAAGGGGGTATGGTGTTAGCTTGAAAGACAGTTTTGGGTTAAAAGGGGATGCAATGTTGGGTTGAAAGCCAGTGTTGGGTTGAAAAGGGGTACAGTATGAGGGAGGGACAGGACAGGAACCCACCCTCAATGTTCTTTGCGGGCTTGTAGGCATCATTCTTGACAATCTTCTTGATGAGGTTCATGCACTGCACGATGAACCTCTCGAAGGCCACACCCTCGCCTGCCTCCGTGAACACGTAGCAGACGGCAAACTCCAGTGACCTCTGGATGAGCGGAATGAAAGGGAAGGGGTGGTACTCCAGGAAGTCCAGCAGCTGCAGGCGGGGAGAAACCCGAAAATTAGCCTCCTTGATATAGCCAGCCACCCCGACCCTGGACCCCAAACCCCCTGCGTTTTTGGTTTTACCATAAAATTGAGACCCAAGAAACCAGTGAGTTGTCGCATAATCAATGATTTAAGTGCCAGGTAATGATGAGAACCTGGACCAGAGGAAGTCCTAGGCTAGTCCGACACCATCTGACCCAACAACTCAAATTCAACAATCTGTTTATAACCTCACACTGACTATTACAGGGTCCATGTCATCATCGCGGAGAGCAGACCCAACATCAATAAGTCAGTTTATGCACGGGCCCTTAAATTTGAGACACTCATTAAGCGTCAGAGAAAACACAGAACTCTATCAAGAGTCAAAGGCTTTATATATCCTTAAATAAGCAAACTCATCTCTATCATGGTTTTCCTAGACTATAGCCTATGCCTATTCTACAGATAACGTATTGTAATCTATTCAATTAAATTAAAAAGTTGTGGTAATGCCTTTGGTATTAGTGTTATTTTCTGATGTGCAAAGATTGCTGGAATATGTCTGCGTATGTTGTTGTCAAGTGACTATTTTTTATCATGTGATGATGCAGAATTACGTCATTGTTAGCTCGTTTCGGCAGTGACAATTAAAGGTCAGCTAGCTAATGAGGAAAGAGTCCTTGCAACAACTAAGCAAATCAAAATGCCTTATAAGCACAAAAGTGGATCTCAAAAGAAAAAACCGACAAGGAGAAAAAGGTAGCGAAGTTGCCAAAGTGTATGGCTTTTTTAAAACGTTTGCCAAAACGTCTGTCTGACCACTAACGTCAAGAGGGATCAATAATTATCCCTGCTGAACCGTCATTCAGGACTTCAGATCGCTCAACACACCTCCGTCTCCCAACTTGAAAAAAAAAGCTTACTGTTGAACGCCATCCGGTAATGTCTACCTTTGGTGAGGTGTGTAGGCTACTGCACTTCTGTTGTTTATGATATTGCATGTAACGTTACAGTCGCAACAGCAGAGTCCACATTTTATAAGTTAAAAGTATTCAAGAACTACCTGAGGAGCAGCATCGGACATGAGAAACTGGATGGACAGGCTATATTTTCTCAATTTGAAGAAGATTGCTCATCGGATGCCCTTCAAATGAGTGAGTAGCCTACTTTTCACCTTTACCATTCGATTGAGCAGGTAACGTTAGAAATACATTTTTATGGGTTAGTGCTATTGGTTTGTAGCATAATTTAGCCTCATACAGTGATCAATAAAGGCTAACAACACACTAGCACTTACTTCTTGTACGTTTTATCACCACAGCAGTTCAAGGTGCAGTCGGCAATCATTTTGGCAAAATTGCTAAATTTGCTCATTAAACTCCAGCAGCTATCAATAAATCAATTCATAAATCAGATGTTCTGAGAAAAAATCTGGTTTCTGTGAGTGTCCTGGGCTCAAAAAAGTGTGTCAGAAAATCTCAAGCCGGTCTTCCAAAAACCAACCAATCAAGGCTAGCTATGTAGCTACCAATCAGGGCAACTATGTACAAGCATAAGATCCTCCCGGTAGAATAAAACCCTTCCCTGTCTCCCTGTCTCCGCGCATGTACTGGAGCATAATTTGGTGGTGGAGGGGCTTAGGGGAGAGATAGGAGGGAGGAGTGCAAAAGTGGGAAGTCTTTTTGCCTTGTATATTTTCATACTTGCCTACTGCAGCTTTAAGTAAAAAATAAATAAAATTAAGCACAAATCAGTTAAGAACAGTTCCAAACAGATATGGGAAGGTATAAAATCATGTTTCTAAAATGCCTAAATGGAAAAAGAGAATTGAGTTTTAGGGGAACTTGTAAATTGCTCCATGAATCTGGAGCACTAAAACTAAAAGCAGTCCTTCCATGTTTAGACTTCACTCTCGGTAATTGGAGCACAAGCCAGTCATTAGAGCGAGTTTTATGTAAACAAACAGACCAGGCTAACAAAGAAGTGATATAGGGTGGTAGTTTAACGAGGAGGGCTTTGTAAATAAATAAGTGCCTGTCACGTCTCTCGGACAGAAAAGACCGCACAACCTTTTCATACAATATGCAATGATGAGTACCATAGACATCACCAGTAATGAATCTGAGAGCAGAGTGATATACTGAATACAAGGGCTTAAGCAGATGCATACCTGTAAATCACATAATATCACCCATAATCCAGAGCCAACATAAAAACTGCTTTGACAATCCTTATCCTACTAAACATAGGGAAGCTGGTTCTGTGTCTGTATAAGTAGCCAATTTTTTTGCCGTAATTTGCTAACAAGATTATCTATATGGTATTTAAAAGTAACTTTCTCATCTAGCCAAATGCCAAGATACTTATATTCTGTGACTCTCTCAATGTTAAATCCAGTCACAGTGGAAATGCACATAAAACAAAATGCATGCCTTTTTCTAGAAAAAGAGTTATTGATTATAATAAACTACATCTCTTTTTCTAGAAAAAGGCATGCATTTTGTTTTATGTGCATTCAATGCAAGTTTGAGGTTAACAAGTGCACTTTGCAGAGTGTTAAAGAAGCGCTGCAAGTGTTCGACAGCTAGATGTACAGAATCAGCAATACAGTACAGAATTGTATCATCTGCTTACAGATGTGCATGACAACTTGTTAAAGATGAGATAATATCATTAATGTAAATTGTAAATAAGACTGGACCCAAAATCCATCCCTGTGGAACACATTTTGTTATTGGTACAAATTATGAATAGATACTTCCCAATTTCACAAAATGTCGTTGCTCAGAGAGGTAGCTCTGGAACCAGACACAAGCATTTGAGTGAAAACCAATATTGCATAATGAGTATTTTATGGGTGTATGTTTTTATGTTGTTTGTGGGCCCCTAACCTAAGATAATTTTCTATCATTATGTAATAGACAATAAAGTTTTTTTATTTATTTAATTGAATAGTCTCTGTAAAAGCAAGGGATGGTCAACAGTGTCAAACTCCACAAAAAGTGCAGTATTGTGTTTTCTCTTATCTAAAGCAGAGACAAGATAAGTGTTCATTAGTTCAGTTGCGCAATTAACAAATAAACTGATTGGTTGATCAAACCAAAAATACTCCAAGCACTGGACTGAACCATCATAAACAAAACAAATATAAATATATATTTTTAAAATAATTTTACTCACAACTTTTGTGTAGAGGATGATGGTCTTCTCCAGCTTCTCCCTACAAACGCTTCCAGGGCCCACCTGTCTACCTGTAGGGGGGTTGACACATGAGTCAAATCAACATTTTAATTACTTTAACCCTTTTAAGACCAGATTGTTACAGATTACTGACAATTTAAAAATAAAACATTATTTTACCCAACATTTAAAACAAAAGTTTCTCATTTTCTACAAAAGAAAATTATGTATGAATCATATGACTGAAGGGAATATTTTATTAAGTACGATTGCTCGTCTCGGAAAGTTAACATGAAAATTCTCAAAAGATCTGTGGGAGTGTTTTCAAAGTATACCAGCCAGTTATAGAGCTGCAGTCACACTGAAAAAAAGTGTGACAAGTGTTGTAAAGAGTCTTGTAAAGAGGCTTAAAATCTTATTTCTTTCTTTCAAGTTGAAATTATTAGCTTGTTTTAAGTTATTTTATGCTTGACAAATTAAATTGTCTTACCCCAAAAGGTAATAGAAGTAGAAAAGTTTTTAAGTCTAAATTTTAAAGACTAAAATACTTGTTAAGATTGACTTATTCTTTGGTTTTTGAAGTGCAGATATGCATTTGACCCATGTCAGATCACATTAGCATCCTGCTGAGAACCCAGCATAAGCGCAGCGGCAGTAGGCTGCTAAGCTCGCCGAAACCCCACTGGGTTACTCGTGCAGTGAGCAGGCTCCCCCAGCTAAGACCACCACGCTCCATAGGTTACGTCTCCATACAGCTGCACGTTTACCTGTCGGGGAAGCACGCTTAATCAACCGGACCAGGGCTGCTGACAGAAGCTGTAGAGCTTTGTGTGAGATATATCCAGCCGGAAGACTTTGGCCTTGACACGTCCAACAGAATTAATTGTTCTTGTGCCTGGACCTACCACTGATCCTGCACATGATTGGCTGTAGCATTGCCCAGGGATTGAGGCATTCTATAAGCGGGACACCCCACCCCCACCCGAAAAACATTCCAGAGCAGGAGAGACCAAATATGTTATGCCATGCCATGCCAGACCCAGCCAATGAGGATGAAGCGCACGACAGCGTGGAGCGCGGACCAGCTAGAGACAGACGGACACAGTTATCTGCAAAAAATCTCTGCTGTTCCTATGGCCCTCCCACCCTGCACCCCCCCCCAAAAAAGTAAATAATTATTTAAATTAAACTTTTCTGCCTGTTCATTTATAACTTAACATGGGTTATCCAGGGGGACGGGGACGGGGACAGAGGAGGGGGATGCGGTTTCACAAAAATTTCAGAGAATCCGTCCTGCGGAATCAGCTTTTAATCGCAGACAAGCAGTGAGCAGAACACCGTCACACTTAATGCAGACACTGACAGGCTGCTCCCAGTCACAACAGCAGATTCAACTCTATAAGAAAATAAACACACAGAGGCCTAACAGAAATGCCTCATATTGAGGGTGGGAGGGGGGTTTCAATTTACGCAGGGGGTAAATTAAGCAGCTGCCACAGCCCCAGTAGAGAATCTGTCCTGTCTGTTATCCGGTCCTGAGAACAGAGCATCTGTCTGTCTGTCCTGATTAAACTCACCCATTCCGCACACCACTCCACTGTTTGGGGTATAGGGGGGTACATTTTTTAAAAAAGAGATTAAGATGGCGCACTTACAGCAATCCAGGAACTGCCGCAGTCTCTCAAACACCGCACTCAGGAACCCCTGGGGAAAGAGGAAGAGGGAGTGAGAGTGAGTGAAAGAGAGTGTGACAAAGAGTGAGAGTGAAAGAGAGAATGAGAAAGAAAACAAGAATGACAGTGAGAGAGAGGGAGTGAGATTGAATGAGTCAGTGAGTGAAAGAGTGTGAGAAAGAGAGTGAGAGACAAGGTAAATAAGATGCGGGGGAAGAGGTATTGCTTCTCTGACTTCACTTTTTTCTATGTTTCTCCAAGTTTGAGTCACAAGCGGTAAAATCGGAGCAGTGGCGTGTTAATGCTCTCTGTCTGGAGCCTTTCTGGGCTGCATGGGACAGTCAGGTCTAAGCGGAGCGTTTGTTCGGCCCCCTCCGTTGGACCCACAGTATCTTTTGATGTCATGGGCGTGGGGGAAAATAAAGTTAACTCAGAGGTGAGAACACCCACCATTCTGACCAAAAGCAGGTAAATGACTCAAATTAAGCTCAAGTGTCACATTCAGTAACGACGGCATAAATGTGTAAGCCTTTGCTCTCCGGTGTCAAAAAATAATGAGTTTGTTTTGAGATCATCATTCTGGAGAGCAAACTCGTCTGCGGCTGTTCAGCCTAACTGACACAACTCCGGGGATAATGAAAACTGCTCTTATTTTTAGTGCTCAGAACCGCCCCCTCTTCAAAAATGAGCGGCTCTTCAGAACCGCGGCGTGACTCACACAGGAGAGCAGGGGTGGATGAAACCTCCACAATTTCACAGTCACGCCGGGGATCAAAAACCACCCGCTAAAGGTCAGGCTACAATGCTAATGCAGCCCCTCACCTGGGAGGCGAACCCGCGCGTCGACCTGTCGAGGAAGCGGGATTCACCTTGGATATCGACCCGCAACCTTGAAGTCGCAAACACACTTCCCTAGCCGTCTCCTAGCTGTTTTATCTAGCTCATTCATGTGTAGATTCATGCGGTGAATATTTATTTTCAGCGTATGATACAGAAGTGACAAACTCATGTGGGTTTAAGTGAAGTTAGGTGGTTTAAAGCTAAAAAACATAACCCTTCCCTCCCTGTATTATGCAGGTCTGGTAGCAAGCAGCTCTCCAATGGCAGTGATTTGACTGTAGTTCGACACGTCTCCAGCTAGAACTGAAGGGTATGTTTCCAAGCCATGTGAAATGCACCTTGCGCTCGTCATTTTGGCTAAGAGCTCCTGCTTAAAGGGCCGAATAGTAAATGGCGGTCGAATCAGGGCATTGCGAAATGAGTATCTAGAATTACTGAGGTAATTTTACTGAGTTTTTTGCCATTGGAGCATGGCTGGGGGGACCTTCCCCACCCCGTGCAAGTCTGAACTAATTTAGCATTGTGGCCGTGCACGATGGAGTAAATCTATTCCCGGGCCGTAAATCAGGGGGGCAGCGGTCTGCGCACTCGTGAATCTCCAGGGCAAAGCAGGTCACACCCAACCTCAGTCCTGCTCCCCAAATTTACATGAGGAGGAGGAAGTGCAGATGGGTCTATTATGGACACGTCTGGAAGGTAACGGCAGCTGTCTGAACCCGGGGAGAGGGGGTGGGGTACAGTGCTGTAGCAAATGGAGGTTCTGAGTAGGCTGTCCGTCAACACAATGCATCACCTGCACATGCGTGCTGCCTGTCCCGACCCCAACACCCCCCGCCAAAATAAAGCACAGCTTCTATCTAAACTGACTCTGCTGCTTTTAACACAGTCTAAAACTGTACTACATTTCAGTTTACATAAAAACTTAAAAACCAACTGCTACACAGCTCATATCCAACTGTACTGTGCCACATTTAACACAGATTTAATCAAAACTTAATGTGCTAAAACACAGCTTCTATTTAACCTGTATTGTGCTATATCTAACCCATATTTTGCTAATTGTAGCACATGACCTCAGTGAAAGCCCGGCCTGCAGGAGTGGAGTTTCATACCTGAGATTCTGTTGCTACGCTATTCGCTAGCTCCAGAGGGAACAATCTTGCTTGGGGCAACCATAAACTTTCTAATTTGTTTGAAATGGAAAAGGAGGCATGTGGCAAATACGTTACCGTTCTGGGATCCGCCCCTGAAAATCTTACAAATAAAAACTCCCACGTGTCTGGAGAGGTAATTTTTTTGACGAGACTTTGGTAAACTGTTTTACTCCCGATGTCATTCTCAAGTTAAAACAATCTCTTTAAAGTTGCAATCGCCAAGGGCCAATCCGCACCACAATAACAGGTGACAAATAGAAGCTTGTGGGAAGGAAATTAAAGAATTTCTTAACAGCGGAGGAAAACCACTTAAAGTAACAGTGTTCTAGTGAGTCATAAGATGAGTGTGACTCAGAGGGGTACAAATTAAAACGCCCCCTTCCCGAATGTAAAATGCACCTGTGTGGACGACCGGCTAACTAGACATGAGACTCTTTTGTTATTTATTCCGAGGTTTTCCGAGGTAAAGCTGTTGGGCTCTATTCCAACATGTGGCTCTATCATCAAAAACAGCTGCTAAGTTCTCCATCGAGATTCAGCATCAGGGGCATCAGAATCACTGTTGGGCAGGAAATGACACTGAACACATGTCTGATAAGGTTGGCTTGGCTACCAGTGCATTAGCACCCCCTAGCTACTCTCCAAGCACTTGCAGGTAAAGACACATCACTCCTCCAATCAGCACTGGCTCTCCTATAGTACTGAGTGTGGCCTGTAGGATGTAAAATAGTCACTGGCTCTCCTGTAATACCATGAGTGGCCTGTAGGGTGTAAAATAGTCACTGGTTCTCTTGTAGTACTATGTGGCCTGTAGGGTGTAAAATAGTCACTGGCTCTCCTGTAGTACTGTGTGTGGACTGTGGAGTGTTAAACAGGCTCTTCTGTTGTACTGTGGCTGTGTCTGAATTAGCGCCCTTCCATACTACCGAGTATGCTTGTTGAGTATGCTGGATGATAAAAACATTTTACAGGGCAAAATTTTCTGTAAATGTAGCATACTTAAAATACCCGGATGATATACTAATTTCCGGGGTTTCATTGAGTATATTTGGGATCAAACTTTTCAGACACTTTTTCATTTTGGTCCCATAAATAACACATGCAGCTTCGCTTTTAAAATTAGGTATGGCTCCACTGACGTTTTCATTCAACAACAACAAAAACAACACGTGACATGGCCGAGCAAGGACGGGACCTCTTATGATATTCCCACAGTATGGTTGGAAAATAGTATGGAGGATATTTTTCCATACTGCATGTTGTGTACAAAACAGTACCATGTAAACAGTACACACTACACAGGATGCAGTAGATCAGGCTCTAATTCAAACACAGCCTGTGTATGGTGTGGAGTGTAGGGTGTAAAACAGACTATCCTGTAATACCATGAGTGGCCTGTAGGGTGTAAAATAGTCACTGGCTCTCCTGTAGGGTGTAGTATCAGAGACAGGTGCATCAGAATACCATTGGGATATAAAATGGGAGGGAGGGGGGGCTGCACCATCACTGATATACCCCCACAACATCTAATCAGTAAGGAGGTGCACAATAACAAAAAAAAACTAAATGGAAGGCGAGGCAGTGACTGCATCCAAAGTGTGACGCACAAACCACCCCACTACCTCCCCCCCCACCCCAGCCCAACGCCCCCCCCCCCCAAAAATCTCTTCCCCAGTAATGGAATTTTAATGCCATTACATCACAGCTTTGACATTGATGGTCAAAGTTTTTCCCATTACCTACTCACTGACCCACACCGCACAGAATTGTATTAATATTTCAAAAAGCTTTGGAGTTCAATTTAACACAAGAGATAAACTTCACACCGGCAGCGCAGTGCTAGGATACCCTGGCACAGCAAGCACTTTTATCACCGATCTGCTCGCGTCGCTTCTGCACAAAACCGTTCAGTCTTCCCCAAAAACACTGCATCTGATTTATGATTGTAGTAAAAAGATTAGGAAGGTTTGATCGTGTAATCACTGCGGTTATGCAGGAGTGCGGACATCTGTCAGTACATTAAAAAAAAACGTTTAATCCAATCCTGTTGTATGTCTGGCTTTAGGGAGAGACTGAGTATCAATGCTTGAAAAGGAAGAAATGTGCAATGAGGCGTATAACTCTCTCTAAATTAGGAACACGGCTGGCTCATTATACCCCTTCCCCACTGTAGAGCTGAAACCAGGCTGGCTCATTATACCCCTTCCCCACTGTATAGCTGGAACCAGGCTGGCTCATTATACCCCTTCCCCACTGTAGAGCTGGAACCAGGCTGGCTCATTATACCCCTTCCCCACTGTAGAGCTGAAACCAGGCTGGCTCATTATATCCCTTCCCCACTGTAGAGCTGGAACCAGGCTGGCTCATTATACCCCTTTCCCACTGTAGAGCTGGAACCAGGCTGGCTCATTATACCCCTTCCCCACTGTATAGCTGGAACCAAGCTGGCTCATTATACCCCTTCCCCACTGTATAGCTGGAACCAGGACGAGTCATTACACTTCAGTCAAGTTTCTCAGATCTTTTCCTGATTGGTTGTGCAGAGTTTCTAAAGTGTCTCAGGGAGATGGAAGAAGGGAGGGAGAGGAAGAGTGCGAGAAACATTGATATAGAGAGGGAGGCAGAAGGAAATCAGAAACATTTCCTGGAAGTGTAAGAGTCCTCGGCCGTCCATGTGAGTGATTTTATTCGGGGGGGTCAGAAAAATGCCTTTCTATATTATACTACCCAAAGACTGCAGGCTCCCACCTTTGACCTTTGAACCCTGAAGGTCACAGGTAAGAGGTTGAACCATACAGTCTCCCTGCGACTCCAATGTTTTCCTTTGAGAGAGGCACTGCTGAAACTCTGGCTTTTAAAGCAGAAAGCAACATTATGGCTATTGTGAAGGAGCAGAAACTCTGACAGATGGAAGACGATGGTTTCGAAACCGCTTTAGTTTATTCAGCGCTCCAAAAAGAATAAAGAAAAAAGAGAAGACAGTATGTTTGTCCGCCCAATCAGACAAGGAGTGTATACAGCCACCCGTGATATTTTAGACCAAGGGCAGACAATCTCCGCGCTGGCGTCAAGTGTGCGAATATCTCGGGTAATTCGGCCAGCAGGGATGTGCACACTGCTGTGGCCGAAGTCAATGTGGAGCTTAGTTTTCTCCACAAAGGCACCATTTAATTGAATTAATATGCACTAGCCAAAGTTTGTTTCCGCAGCAAGAATACTGCTGCCTTTACTCACCTTTTATGAGACACATTGGGTTAGTAGCTAATGTACGTGTATGTTAAGTGTTCATGACCCCGCGGGTTTGCTGTGAAGGCCTTCCGCTGTCCTCTCAGAACTTACCATGACCTCCATGTTCTGGAGCGGCTCATTAAATCCGTGAACCGTCAGTTTCCTCAGCACTGCAGTGAAAAAGAGGAAACAGAACGCATGTGTGAGACACAATGTTGTTTCATAAGTTTCATTAACCACCCGTCGCTCCGAGCGGGATTCACAGTGCGAGGGATAACATCTGCTCCACGTTCACAGAGTGCAGAAAAATCACAAGTCAAACCAAACACAGACAGACAGACAGACAGACAGGCACGCACGCACGCACGCACGCACGCACGCGCACGCACATTGCCCAGAGGAGCACAGAGCATCACAGATATTGAGTATCGACAAACCGTGCAGGAGAAACATAATCATACTCTCCAGAACACCACATTCTTATCCTAACTTAACTGGATATTCCCCAAGTCTTCCGACTGCTTTTGGCAGGAACACAATGTGCCTGGGCTAATGATCCTGATTGGCTGTCCCAGTGCCAGAGGTAATGACACTGACTGGTTATCCCAGAGCCCGGGTTATAGTCCCTGATTAGCAATCCCAGAGCAAGGGGTAGACCCTGATTGATTGTCCCAGAACCACAGTTAATGACTCTGATTGGCTATCCCAGAGCCAGGGTTAAAGTCCCTGATTAGCTGTACCAAAACTCACATTTCTTATTTTCACGCTACACAGGCCTCTCATTCTGAAGGACCGAAGACAAGAGTTCCTCATTAATGTGTGTGCGTGTGTGTGTGTGTGTGTGTATGTATGAGTGTGTATGTACATTTTCTATGTTTTACAATCTTATGTGGGGAGGGGCAAGGTCGAGATTTAGGAGAGATAAGGGGGCAAAGACAGGGCTGGGTGGGGCAGAAACAAGGCGGGGAGGGGCAGAGGCAGGCTTGGGCGGGGCAGAGACAGGCCTGGGCGGGGCAGAGACAGGCCTGGGCGGGGCAGACACAGGCCTGGGCGGGGCAGACACAGGCCTGGGCGGGGCAGAGACAGGCCTGGGCGGGGCAGAGACAGGCCTGGGCGGGGCAGACACAGGCCTGGGCGGGGCAGACACAGGCCTGCGGGGGGCAGACACAGGCCTGCGGGGGGCAGAGACAGGCCTGGGGGGGGCAGAGACAGGCCTGGGTGGGGCAGAGACAGGCCAGACAAAGCTACCTTTCAGGGATAGCAGGGTCCTCTCAAGCGAGCTGAGGGAGGCGGCTTCATCCCGGGCGCACACCTGCTGCAGGAAGGAGTCGGTGTGGTGGTTCCACAGCGAGCAAGCAAAGCTGTATATCCCCAACGCCAACTGCCAAAATCCAAAAACAAACACACATCGCTGTAGCGTCCATTCGTTTTCTGCATTTAACCCCTTTGTCTACCTTGGCAACGAGAAGGACAAACAAGGGCAACTACAAACAGTCAGAACGCAGCAGATTACATGGGCATCGTGTACAAAGCTGAGCCAACTCAGCCTCTACTCAAGAGAATTAAATTAAACATGAGAACTTCATACTAAAGCTCTGGAACACAGTGTTATTGACAGTCAGAATTAAACAAAGGGGGGTTTGAATGAAACGGATAACCAAATAAGGCGCTACATTTATAGCTGGGCTTTCATTTTAGGTCTGCAGGTGTGAATAATGAGTGGAGCCAGAAAAGTATGATCCGCCACCCCCCCCCCCGCCCATCCCCCAAGGGCAACAGGAGTCTCTTTGGTAGCCACGACAATTACCAAAAAAATAAATAAATAGAATGATCCACCTTGTTCTGAGGATTTCTTTTATCTTTTTTCCCCTCCTGAACAAACAGACGTCCTTCGAAAAACCGCAGCCCCAGGAGAGGCGCGAAAGACCAGATGAACAAACGACCCGTGGAAACGCGGCGGCGGCTTTTCTTTCCCAGCTTCATTTTCCTTACAGCGCTAAAGACCGTGACGAATAACGTCATCAATCAGGCCCGTTGCGATCAATCCTCCCGCGCCTGCCGCGGTGGAGAGCTACACAGGCCTCTTTACCCACCTCTTCCTTTCAATAGCCGTAACCGCGGCTAAATCGTCCAAACGCGTCCCACACGCATCATAGCTTTATTCATGAACACAATAAACACTCAAAATTGATGCATTTCCCCCCGTCGTCAGCACACACGTAAATGGGAAGGGAAGGGGAGGGAAATTGCATTTTGAATGATTGAAGGCTGACAGAAAATGACATTTCTGACTCCGCACGTTATGTTCCACAGAGAGGTCAGAAATTCAACAACGTTACCAGGAGACCTGGATCAAATACATCATCTGAAATACTTGAACCCAGTGGTCTCGCGCTACAGTGGCACGCAGCTCGGGCTTGAGTTACGTTTTCGGCTCGGTCAACTCACGAGGACACTTAAAACCAAGTTTTCTTTTTTTTCCCGTTACAAATCCACAGCTGTCCAGTCGAGTCTCGGAATTATCAAAACGGAGTTACAACTGCCTGAGATTCGCCAATTCAATCTTGTCCCCTATAGGGGACATACAGTGCACTCCAAAAGTGTTAGGACCGTGACACATTTCTTGTTGTTTTGGCTGTGTACTCCAGCACATTGGATTTGAAATGGAACAGGGTGCAGATTTTCAGCTTTAGTTTGAAGGTTTTTACATCAATATCAGGTGAAATGTGTAGCAATTGTAGCCTTTTTTTACTAGCCCCCCCCCCTCATTTTAGGGCACCAAAAGTAATTGGACAAATTAACATGAACTTAAATAAAGTTATCATATTTAATATTTGGCTGCAGGCCATGACTTCCTGGCACAACAAAATCAAATAAAAATCTATTTTCCTATTGAACTCTATGGAAAAGTCAGGAGAAACAACCCTTAAAGTGATCCGTCCATATCTACCGCATCTATCTGGCAGTAGAGTGATGGTTTGAGGCTCATTGATACCTCAGACCCTTCATGACTTACAGCCATTTAACCAACCATGTGATCCATACTGTTCCCGTGTAATTTACAGGTTAATCTAGTCCCACCCTAATTCCCATAGAGATCAATTCAAATGCAGAGAGGTTATAGTATCGCTTGTAAGAGTACCTGAAAATAAGGGTCTTTTGATGTTGTTGGGTCAGGAGTCATGGCATGCAAAGAATATGCAACCAAATATTAAATATGATGACTTTATTGAAGTTTATGTTCATTTGTCCAATTACTTTTGGTCCCCTAAAATGAGGGGGGAAATTGGGGGGCTAATTGTTACAATGTGTAACCATTTCTACACGGTTCACCCAATGTGGATGTAAAAATCCTCAAATAAAAGCTCAAAGTCTCTCACTGTTCCATTTCAAATCCAATGTGCTGAAGTACAGAGCCAAAACAACAAAAAACCTGTCACTGTCCTTACAGTGCACTGTAAGTCTCTGGTTTTAATGTCAATAACCATATTTGCTGAAACCAACACTACAAAAAACATTAAATAAAAATTAAATAAACAAGTGATATTTAAAAAAATAAATTTACTGCACCATGTTTTTGTCATCCAAGACACTTGTATTATGTCAAAAAAAATTTAATGGTTCTTTCCTGCCGGGGTCTCAGGATAGACAGAGCAAGCAGCCTGTCGAACAGAAAGCTATTGTTTAGAGTGAATGCGTCTCCTCAGATATCAATAAGCACTTATTTACCAAGAACAAATGACAAACAAGCACAATCTCAATACAAACTGTACCAAAAAACAAAACCAAAGAAACATTCAATTGAATGCAGACAAGGCAATTCTGATAAGGAAACGTTTGTTCCTGAGATTTCTGTGGCTGGTGAGAAGTGTATGTGGGGGGGGGGGTGTTCTTAAGTCCTAATCAGAGTAAGAGCAGGTGGGGGGGGGGGGGGGGGGGGGGGCTGCTCTTGAGATAACATGTCAAAGTAAATTCATTGCTTAGTTTACCTTTTTTTCCTGTTCCAACACCTTATAGGCGAGACCCTCTCTCCCCATAGGCAAATTGAGGGGGTGAACCCACAAAGCAATTAAAAGCCAGCAAAGGCCAGTCAAAACTTCAGCCCCCTCACACCCACACCCACCTTAGAGGACAGCACACCACTGTTCGCACACACCAACGAGGAACAGCCTGCCTCTGATGAGAAATATTTTCTAAATTTTAGTTCACCTTTTCGCAACGTCGAGACGCTTTCATCAAAGTGCAAGTGGCCAAAAAAATAATAATTTATCAAGAGGATCTATTTTTGCCCAGCCGTTACCACGCGACACGGAATGAAAATCTCATATCTAATATCAAATATCGAAGCCGGCCAGATGCTCGTCCGGCCGTAGCCCGCACTTTGTATCACCCCAGATAATTATTTCCACAGGTCCGGCGTAACGCGCTTGCGTTGAATGACGCGTATGACAGGCTTTTTTTGTTGCAATTCTTTTGTTTTCAGCTGGAGACGGTTCTTTTAAAAGAGCAGAGGAAGGTAACGAGGACGGGGGCCAGGCTGTGATTATAATCAAACAGGGCTTTCTGCTCGAATGGAAATTAAGTTGAACATGAAAAAGCTCCTTTTTTTCAGGCCCATCCCTCAATGCGGAGGGGCTGCAGCCCTCAGAAGATAATTATCCCCATTATTCAAATGAAGGAGCAACTGATGAAAGCCCCTTTATAAGGTCGAAGCACACACACATGCACACACACATACATGTGAGCGTGGAAATACACACGTGCGCATTGGACACACATGTACACACACACACACACACACACACACACACATGCATGCATATACACATACACACACACTAACAATGTAAGGTAAACTTCCAGACACACACACGCCTATAAAAACAAACGCACAATATCACTGTACCAAATGTGTTCCGAGAAAAATTAAAGTTTAATGACCATAAACCTTTCTGACAGCTAATTAAGGTCCATATCTCTCAGTTTCAGTTTCATATATCAACCCCCTCACAACAAAACTGTGGATTCAACAGAACCTTCATTTGGGATTGCAGATGTTAATTTCGCATAGGACTAATCTGACATTCACATGTTCTCTGGCTCCTGATGATCAAATATTTGAATAATGAACACCCCACCCCCGTCTCCACCGAGAACTGCATCAAACAGTGTACACCACACCAGCTTTCAGTGTAAATATCTCATGTGCATTGGGAGTGGGACACACTTCAGGAAGGTCAATTAGTCATATCAGTGACATTTATTACTATTTTACAGTGTCCCTTCTTAAGGTCATTCAAAATTACATTTACAGCTCAGCTGACATTTCGGATGCAACACAATCATTATCATATGCTTGTCTGATTGAAATAAGTTTTCAAAAATGGTTATTTTCCTCCTGGAAGCAAGGTGGCGCTGTGGTCTGCTTTGTGAGTTTGTGTGAGTTTGTGCGCTCTACTTCAAACATTTTCATAACTGAAAAACTATGGAGGTAGATTTCTATCAAAAATAAACAAACACAAAAGTATAATCTACAATTGTATTTACCATCCACACACACACACACCTCTCAATTTGTGTTCGTAGATATAATCCACAAATGTGTGTTTGCCATCCACACACAAACACCTCTCAACTTGTGTTTCGTAAATCATAATTTAGAAGAATGCTAAAATTATATTCAGAAATGCAAATAACATTTACAGATATGTTTCCAATGTTCACATGTACAAATCAAAAGCTTGGCTTGCGAACTGGCGAATCTATATTTGCCGATCGAAAAACACACTTGATCTGCTTGGATTTACGGACAGAATTTTGAGACAAATATTCCGCTGTTTTTCCCCGTGTCGATTCACACACGCTTAACTTGTGATTCGCAAGCAAAACTTCTTCTTCTTCGGTGCTACCTAACATGGCGGTGTGTGTGTTCAGCTCATCAGCACCACTTTTCGAACAAGTGGCCAAAATTGCACATTATCTTTAAGAAGTGGATTAATGCTAAATTAAAACAACCAAGTTTTGAGTTTATTTAGGTTGTAAAGTTAACCCCACGCTAATCTTGCGATGGGAAATTTTTTAAACAGTCATTGCACAAAACCCCTATCAGATTGCATGTAGCTAGCTAGCTAGATTAGATAAATACAATTGTGGATTATACTTTTGTGTTTGTTTATTTTTGATAGAAATCTACCTCCATAAAAAACATCTTCCTATATACGCATGTTCTCATGAACCTCCAGGACTGGGGGGTGGGCACTATTAAAGCTCCACCCTGGTGGAGGGAGTAGGGGGGTCATTTGTCCCACATTCATTGTCGTTGTGGAGGGGAACTCAAATTTGATCTAATTGAACTCTAATTTGATCCCGCTGTCTGTCTGTCTGTCTGTCACACATGTATGTACCAGAGCCCGCCACCAGAGGGGCGCTATTACAATGCATTTCCCCATAGCCAAGTACATTTTGCTTTGTACATAAAGAACTATGCTTGATGTCTCCGCATAGTCTCTGGCATTTCTACTCAGCAGACCGTCGACTTTCTAAATCCACAGAGTTCAGAGCTTAAGCTGTTTAGTAGCTCTGTGGAAAATGTAGAATGTACATGCATTTTCCCATTAAAGGTATACTATGTAGTTTCAGAACACCAGATGGCGATATAGAGCACGTAGGAGATCACGGTCACTCTGATCAAGTTGTCCTCTTCCCCCATAGATAAACATAGACGCCATGTTCTACTGTTCAGATACGTCTGCATGGCGGCCATATTGCGGCAGGCAATGGTGGGAATCAGTTGTTTGAAAAGGGCCACAAAATTCTGGAATTTGGCTAAACAAACAGAAGAAACGACAAAAGCAAGAATCGTGGGATAACTTTTCATAAGCTATTTGAGTATTTTAGGTTACTGGCATTAGTGTACGTGATTTGTGTAATTTATTAGCACCTTGCTTGCGAAAGCGGACATATAGGCTAGCTATCGCCCGGATGATAATGAAAACATAGCAACGTAGCTAGGCTGTTAGCTAACGTTAATAAATTATTTTTAGTAAAAGGTCGTAATTAGCTATCAAAGCAATGCATGACTTAAATTACTAAAATTATCACATTCTGTGAATCTGAAATCACCAATATAATCTTATTCTTTCATTTTTTTCCAAGTGAGATACATATAGGTTTTTTTTCCATTTCATTCACCACTTAATCCCAATATTAAAAATACACTAATATACAGTCAAGCCGGAAAGCCTGCACACCCCTTTCACCTTCTCCACGTTTTATTACATTACAGAATTATACTACAATAGATTGAGTTAATTTTTTGCCTCAAACATCTACACACAATAGCCAATAATGACGAAGTGAAAACAGGTTTTTAGAAAATGTGCTATTTTATTTTACTGACAAAAATAGGTTATTTAGGGGTTACATATCTGTACACACCCTCAGCCTAATACTTGGTTGCTGCACCTTTGGCAGCGATTACAGCTTCAAGGCGTCTTGGGAAAGAAGCTACGAGCTTGGCACACTTGTTTCTGGACATATTTGCCCATTCCTCTTGGCATATCCTCGCAAGCTCCGTCAGGTTGGATTGGGAGTGTCGGTACACAGACATTTTCAGCTCTTTCCACAGATGTTCAATTGGATTCAGGTCTGGGCTCTGGCTGGGCCACTCAAGGACATGCACAGACTTCCTCCGAAGCCACTCCTTTGTTCTCTTGGCTGTGTGCTTCGGGCCGTTGTCATGTTGGAAGGTAAACCTTCACCCCAGTCTGAGGTCCAGAGCGCTCTGGTGCAGGTTTTCTTCAAGGATCTCGGTGTACTTAGCTGCATTCATCTTTCCCTCTATCAGGACTAGTCGCCCCGTTCCCGCTGCTGAAATACATCCCCACATCATGATGCTGCCACCGCCATGCTTCACTGTAGGGATGGTATTAGCCAGGTGATGAGTGGTGCCTGGTTTCCTCCAGACGTGACGCTTGGTATTCAGGCCAAAAAGTTCAATTTTGGTTTCATCAGACCAGAGAATGTTGATTCTCATGGTTTGAGAGTCTTCTAGGTGCCTTTTGGAAAAACTCCAAGTGGGCTGTGATGTGCCTTTTACTAAGGAGGGGCTTCCGTCTGGCCACTCTACCATAAAGGTCTGATTGGTGGAGTGCTGCCTGGATGGTTGATCTTCTGAAAGGTTCTCCCATCTCCACAAGGATGCGCTGGAGCTCTGTCAGAGTGACCCTCAGGTTCCTGCTCACCTCCCTGGCCAAGGCCCGTCTTTCCCGATTGCTCAGTTTGGCCGGGCGGCCAGGTCTAGGAAGATTCTTAGTGGTTCCAAACTTCTTCCATTTACGAATGATTCCACTGAAATTTTTCTGTACCCTTCTCCAGATCTATGCCTTAACACAATCCTGTTTCTGAGGTTGGCAGATAATTCCTTTGACCCCATGGCTTGGAGTTTGCTCTGACATGCACTGTCAACTGTGGGACCTTATATAGGCAGGTGTTGGCAATCCCCAATCATGTCCAATCAATTGAATTTATCACAGGTGAACGCCAATTAAGTTGTAGAAACATCTCAAGCAGTATCAGTGGAAACAAAATGCACCTCAGCTCACTTTTGGGTGTCATATCAAAGGGTGTGCACACTTGTGTACATATATTTTACATTTAGATTTTTAATAAATTAGCACAAATGTCATTATGGGCTATTTTGCGTAGAATTTAGAGACAAAAAATGAACTCAATCTATTGTAGAATATGTCTGTAACGTAATAAAATGTGGAGAAGGTGAAAGGGGTGTGCAGACTTTCCGGCTTGACTGTATATTAGTGTATTTTGAATATTGGGATTAAGTGGTGAATGAAATGGAAAAAAAATCTATATGTATCTCACTTGGAAAAAAATGAAAGAATGATTTCAGATTCATGTTATTGAATTTTAATAAATCATGGACCGGAAGAACTGGAAATATCATAAAGTGATTAAATAACATGCAATTTAGGATATGTCATACAGGGACGGGGTACTTGCAGTAAGGATTAATATCAGAGGACACTTTTGCATCTGCATCCCAAGCCAGCGAACAAGATGAATTGTATGCACTAGTACACAGGCGGCGATCGTGTGGGTGCTCAGGCGCCTGGGCACCCACGCGCAAATCAGATTGCAGAGTGAAGTTCTATTCTGATTAAATAAACGTGAAACAAGCAACCAATTGAAAAGCGCTGTTTGTTGAGGTATGTTACTAGCCTACTACTGTACTGACTCTCCAGAGTGCCAGCTATCAATCGCTAGAGGGGATGTTGACTCCAAGTTTGTAATAGGCTGCCAATTAAAACCCAAGACCCACGCAGAATTGAACATCACGCCTGTGTCAAACGATTCTGAGGGAAGTAACGTCAGCGCCAAAGTTTAAACATCTGCCTCCTAGTGAATATTTTTATGTTGAAAAGTCGCTAAAATGGCATCTCGCATTCAGGTGAAATACGGGCTAAAATTGGTTTTAAAGTTTTTGAACAGTCTTTTAACGCACTTTTACACTTGTGTAGGCTACGTGCCGAATCGTATAGTACAGTGGGGATGCAAAGTATTCGGGCAGTGACACATTTTTTGTTGTTTTGGCTCTGTACTCCAGAACATTGGATTTGAAATGGAACAGTGAATATGATGTGCAGACTTTCATCTTTAATTTGAAGATTTTTACATCCACATTGGGTGAACCATGTAGCAATTGTAGCCCTTTTTATACACAGCACCCCCCCACCGCCTCCATTTTAGGGGACGAAAAGTAATTGGACAAATGAACAAAAGTCATATTTAATGTATTAGATTAGATCCTTATTTGGTTGCACATCCTAAATGAAGTTGCATATCCTGCAAGTTTGTCGCCTACATGTAAATTTAATGATTAAATTAAATGAAATAAAGTATTTTGGATGCCATTGAGTTGTATATATATATTTTTTTAATAACCTTTTTCATCATAACAGTCAGTGCCCCCGAAATGTGAAAAAATGCCCTCGAAAATCAGTTAAGGGGGGCAAAAAAAGCCCTGTGAAAAAAAAGTTAATTTCGTACCCTGATAAGTGGTGTATTCTCAATGTATTAAAACTAGTAGCTACAACGTCCATGATGTGCAGCTATAACCTAACAAGGTTATAATAATCAGAGCTATCCACCTAATAAGTTTATAAGAACCGCCCTCGAATGCTTTCTTAGCAGCATGACAACATTTTGACAACTGATGTACAATAGTTAAAAGGATGTTTTACAAATAGCTGTTCTGAGGAATCAATTGTTATGTAGACATTTCTCACGTTTATAACAAGCCAAACCTCACAAAAATTGGAGAATTAAAGAATTAAGCAAGTTCTAGTAGATTTTATCAAAGGAAGTCTGCATCTCTCCATAAACGCCTGTAGTTTAGAAGCGGATCTTGCCCGCCTCAATGTGGCGGACATGCAGACGTATCGCTGCAACATTCCACAGCGCCGAAAGCGGCATCTACGTATATATATCTATGACTTCCTCTGGCTCTGCCCCTCACCCACCACGAACACGACTGCCCCTCACCCTTACTCTGGGGCCGCGACCACTGGAGGTTGATGGCTACAGAATGAACCGAGCAGAATTACAAATTTTTAATTATTTTATGAAAATTAACTGTGGTCACATTTACAGAGCAATAGCTAAGATTACTAACTTATATGCTTTAAGCATGTAACGTAGTCTCCATTTACATTATCAAGGTTTGGTCAAACAACATGATAAATAGACTTTTGTTTCAATTAACTGATGCAGTGTGTGAGTTGTGCCCAGCTGCGCCCAAGATGGACCATGTCATAACAACGTTGTACACATATGTTGTATATTTGTAATTTCTGACGTGATTGGGCGACGTTGTGACAACGCTGTTACAATGTTGTTTAAATACATTGTATTTGTCATTTCAGACGTGCTATTAGGTGACATTGTGACTAAGCTGTAGCTACATATTTATATTTCTGACAACGTTAAGTAGGCTAGGCTACAAATACTGTGGATGTGCTTTTGGCTCAATTTCGTACCATTTAGTTGGATCCAAGAAATAGGCCTATGAAACGTTATAAAGAAGGCTCTGGTTGGACCAAATCATATAAATAGTGTAGCATATGCTCGGGTCCCATCTCACTGGGAGCTGCAGATGACTGTAGTATAGTGCAGTTATTTTCAAGATGGGTGGCTCTAATATGGCAAATGACTGTAGTTAGCTAGCTAGCTTGTCACAACCTCCAGTTACACCGGCTCGCAACCGAGGTTTCAAACCTAACAGACTTTGCCAACCAAGTTAACGGTGCATGTTTCTTTCTCCATCTAAACACTGTAGTTAAACTTCGGTTATCTTGCTTAATATTAGCAGCTAGATATTTTTGTTTTATGAGAACCCAAGCTAAATATCTATATTTATAAACTCCATTCTACATTACGTTGGATAGATTTGTGGACGACAAATTGTCCCCATGTCATAAATCAAGAATTTTAAACCCAAAAAAAATGACAGAAAGGACATTGCTTAGGCTCCGGAAAAGCTCACAGAGGCACAACGTTTTTCGAGCTAGCCTACAACGGAAAGGCTATCGACATTTTAAAGCTTGCAGGTAAGCATAGCATCTCATCATATTTTTTTGGCAGTGACGCACTGTTGGCTGTAAAATAGGCCTTCTGTAGTAATGTTAGCTAATCTTACATTAACGGATGATCACTCTCAATTTGTTTCTGTCTACTTTGCCTGATTGTCAATTCAACAATTGATTTGCTTAATAACCCAAGTACATTATTTTACATCTGACGGTATGCCACTGATTTTTTCAATGAAATTAAGACAGAGCTTTTCAAATATCTGCCTTCAAGAGCAGTTAACTTAGCCTACTTAAAAAAACAGTTGGTAGGTTTTTTCCCCTTTCTTTTAAAATAACGTTACAGTACCTAAGTCTTAATTGTTAATTAAGCTAGAATTTTTTGATTTTGGAAAATTGTAGGCCCAAGTGACTGCTGTAGTATTTAGGCGATGCCTTATATTCATACACATTTCTTGTTTTGTCGAGTCGAGCCTAAATGGATAACGTAACCAATAGCCTAGCCTGTATTTCCTACTTAGCTATAACAATTGCATGTTTGTTTTCAGAATAAACGTGTCCAGCAAGAGGATGGCGACGATGACAGCGGTGAAGAGGCCATGGACATTTAGCTATGCTTTTTTGAGATTTAAAAAAACATTTATTTATTATTTTACCATAAAAATGTGTTATTACGCCAGTTCATCATTGTTAGCCTATTCCTAGCTTTTTCATCTGAGCTGGGGAAAAAAGGAAAAAATAGAAATAAAATATATGTTCCCTGTTGTTAATGAGAGTTGTATTTATTTATTTTTATATATAAAAAAATGACCATCAATGTAGCGTACGACTTTTTATCTTACCGATAGAGAGAAATAGCTACTCAAAGTAGACGTGCTGCGTTCGTATATCAAACTGGTAAGCTATTGTCAGAGCAATCGGTCATGAGTTGTGCACCCCATTATGGATGTATTTGGTATTCTGTACTATTGCATTTCAGGCTACTGGGTTCCAGCAGATAATAGGATAAATATTCCAGTGTGGATTTCTACAAAGAAACGGCATTTTGTGTAGGCTATTTCTGTCTTTCTTTAAAAAAATATTTAAGTATTAGACGAAATTAAACCACTACAGACAGTTTATAAATTATTGTTTATTATAATACATATTTTTTGTAGAACCGTCACCATACCACAAAACAGTATTTAAAATTGCACACATAAAAATGCTGTCAATGTGCACAAACTATAACATTGTCACAACGTATTTATACAACTTTGCTACAACTTTGTCACAACGTTGCCACAACGCTGCCACAACGCCGCATTATAACGTTGTGACAACGTATCTGGGAATTACACTTTTTCGTTGTCAAAAACGTAATGATGGCAACATTGTGTCAACAAAAACATGACGTTGCCACAACGCTGTACCAACGTCATTTTGTTAGCAGGGACCGTAGTGCTATAGCTAATGCACTGCTCGTTGCTCGCATGCGACCACAACCAGTGTTTGAGGAGGAGAGGCGCTCACTCTTCAAACTGTCACGTTCTCTTTCGTATTCAGAGGGAGATGTCATAACGTTACTGGTTTTCAGGAAAGCTGTCACTTGCAGTAAATTGACATAAAATAGCTATTTTGTTAATTCTGTGACATTTAATACAGTAGCTGGCGAATAAGGCACGACCGGGTGTGCCATGAATAACGTTAACGGTATACGTCAGGACACCGACTCATTTACAGTAACGTTAGGCTACATTAGCTAGCTAGCTAAGTTAGCTGCTTTTTTATATTAGCTAGCTATCGGTATAACTTAACCAAGTTTCTCCGTTCCTTGTTCTCTCTTTTCTGTGCTGGAGTTCTTTTAAGAGCTTGATAGCATCAACATATCCAGCCTAATAAAACTTTTAACTTGAATCTTGTCTCTTCAGTTATACCCACACACAATTGTACCCATTTTTGGTGGTCCAAACATATTGTTTTTCATTGTCTTCTCCTTATATTCCAATCAAATTTGATGTTTATTACATATTCATTTGGTAAGTGAAATTTCATTGTCATGGTCATGGATAGTGAGATATTTGCAGTCTAAAAGATTCGACCTAACGTTAAATTAATAAATGTCGTAAATTAGTTAACAGAAGCTAATCTGTACCGTTAGCTACATCTATGCTCACACACATGTTAATGTGATGGTTATATAAGACAAAGATTTCCTGGTTTCCCTCGAATTGTCCACCATCCAATATGCTAATGAATTAAATGGAGGTGGCCATCAGGTATATTGTGATACAAACATTTTAAAAAAATGGTAATGACTAAGTTAGTTGTAAAAACAAAAAATACAAACATACTGGTTATGCTTGCCAGCTCGTGTTCCCAAATAAACGTTAAGCTTGTTTGATTGCCATTATTTTAGTGCTGAATAGTGTGGATGCACTCCCAACTGAATGGGAGTAGTTAAAAATAATTAGAATTCACAACGTAGCATCAGATGTCAACAACTGTGGCTAGATGATAACGGACATGCACATAGGTGGGGGACGACAGGTTATACTGTGCACATTGTTTTGACAGTGTAATTATCTGTCTAATAGGTGAAAGAAAATAGGATAAACCGCAAATGACAGC